>ML788036.1:147163-168571 GCA_009831015.1 Picea engelmannii | reverse complement strand
CAGAACTTAGTTGATTAGTAACCATATTAAATTCATTTAAATGATCTGCAACAGACCCACCTTCTGACATATTCATATTAAATAATCTCTTCATTAGAAATACCTTATTCGACGCCAAGGGTTTTTCATACAATTTGGCCAACTCATCCATCAAACCCTTCGTTGTCTTTTCTTTAGAAATATTGAAAGCCACCGACACTGCCAGGCTCAGCCGTATCGTTCCTAGAGCCTTTCTGTCAAGAATCTCCCATTATTCGTCCTTCATGGCCACCGGCTTCTTTGCTACTCCACTCAATGGTAGGAATAGATCCTTCTGATATAAATAGTCTTCCATCTGCATCTTCCATAACTGGTAGTTTTGGCCATTAAATTTCTCGACCCTAAACTTTCCATCTTCTGACATTGCTCCCACTCGAACCAGGAACCCTCTTTTCCTATGAGTTACCTTACGCTCTGATACCAGTTGTTAGAAAAACAGGACCGTGGAGAAATAAAATAAAACAAATGTAGAAACAAAACACAGAAGACACACAATACAAGAGAGACACAGATTTACGTGGTTCACCCAGTGTGGGCTACGTCGACCAGAGAAATTTCTAGGTCCTTCCTTTATTATTATCCAGCAAATGAAGGGATACAACCTATAGCAAAACCCATTGTAACTTCCTCTTCTTTCTCTCATAGTCTACTCTCTCAGAATACAATATTCACCATCATCCATAGCCGCAATACATTTCCCTCATAAAAGAGGGTTGCCTTCTCGGGAAAAAAACCCTAACATAATCTCTACCATTAGATTTGCAACTTTATAATGAACGATCTAGATTTACAATGAAATTACAATATACTTTTACAAGGCAATTTTTTCTTCAGGGGCTTCGCCCCTGAACCCCCATCGGGGGACACTGCCCCCGAACCCTCGCTGGGGGCCCGCTTGCCCCCAGACCCCCCAACCGGGGGGATAGCCCCCTCGGACCCCGCAGAGGGGGTACCGCCCCTCTGCACTGCCCGGCATGGAAGAGTGTACATACTTCTGGGGTGTAAATACTTAATGGGGTATAAACACGGCTGAAAGCAAGGACCTCTGAATCAGGAAGATAATCAAGATCCACAACCAACAGACAGAATGTTGGAGGTAGGGATTATAGAACCCATGGAAGAATCATAGTGGATAATCCCTATGGTGGTGCAAGTCAAGAAAACAGGAGAAATCATGATCTGCGTAGATCTCAAGAAGCTGAATGATGCTTGTTTTCATGACCCTTTCCCTACACCATTCACAGACGAAGTGTTAGATAACGTGGGAGGCCAAGAGGTATATTCTTTTACATATGGATTTTTAGGATACCATCAGATCCACATTGCCAAGGAAGATCGCCACATGACCATGTTTTCCATAGAATGGGGATCCTACCAGTGTATAGTAATGCCATTTGGATTGAAGAATTCCCTAGCCATATTTTCTAGGGTAGTGATCGAAGCGTTCAGGATGATTAAGGTTGGTTGTCATTGATGTCAACCCTTAAAGAAAGCCCCATAGCACAAAGGTTTGGGTAATGGACCCAATATTTTTTGATGTAAGTATGAATCATTATTGTTTTTTCATGGTTGATAAGAAGTAAATATGGATGAACTCCAAAGAGGTCCCCTTATGGTGAAAACCCTCACAAGAAGATGCTTTACAGAGTAAGAGAACCCATGCTTAATTGTGGAATAATGAGATTAAGGATAGAATTTTTCAGGGAAACTATCCTATATGGATAGTGTTTTTCGTGTCATTTCTAGTGGTATGTATAATGCCACATAACTCCTCATGATTAGAGAGTTATGACCATGTGAAGTTGGAGAACCCAGGTTTGGGTAATGGACCCAAGTTTGTTTGATGGATAACAATATTATATTTGCTATATTTGAAGGTAATATTATTCTATATGGATATTACATGTCTTTTCATTTATGGTGGTATGTGGAATGTCACATAACTCCTCACAATTTGAGAGTTATGGCCTTACGAAATTGGAGGACCCTCATATGTCATCTAGAAGGCCCAAAAGGTCAAAGTAGTCAAAGTGGTTTAAGAGATTTTAAAAGGTAAATAATAAAGTGAAGTGATGAGTGTATTATAATTCAAAGTGAATAAAAAAAATTTATTTCAATAATAAATTTAATGGAGAAATTAGAAGTGGGTCAACCCTAAAATAAGGAAAGTGGGCCAAGTGACCTAGAAGTTGTTTTTAAGGAAGCTACTTGGAGAGTATAAATAAGAGGAAAGGATCTCTCATTTCAATTACACTTGAGAATATTGAATATATATAGGTGTTTTAGGTGACCAAGGATATCTAAGCCTAATTTATGAGGGGAGGTGAAGAAAAGAAGGCTGAAATGCAAGGAAGGATAAATTCTTTTGATGGTGCTTTCTAAGGTATGTTATTTACAGTTCATTTCACCATTTTCACTATAACTTTTTTCCTATAATGATTTAGACCATGAAATTTCTATGTCATTGTGAAAATATACCCAAGTATTTTTGGTAAAAAAATCATCTTGTGGGTTGTTGTATTTTGGGAGTTACACTTCGTGGAAAATAGGGTTTGTGGCTAGTCCTGAAACTAGTCAAAAAAAGGTGTTTCAGGTAAAAACGTCATAACTTATTCATAAAAGATACAAATTCATTGAGACAAAATGTGATGGTTAAGGTATAGTCTATAGTATGATGTATAATATTTTCATATCAATTCAAAAAATATTTCATGCTAGGAACACTCTACAAGGTCCCTCTCTAGAATAAGCCAGAATTTAGCAAGGTATGCCATTTTTGCTATAACTTCTTTTCTAAGAGGTTCCAAGTAGTGAAACCTGGAGGAATTGCATAAAACACACTGAATAACATTGTGTATCAGTTTCAGATACTTATACATTACAGGTTCAAATTTATGATTACTTCAAGTTAGGGTTGTTGACTAATCCAAAACTAGGCTTGTGAGACTAAAGAAGGGTTTGATGAAAATGCTAGTCTCTTGTTGTTAATGTTAAGGAAGGTTTGAAGAAATGTGATCATATACACCATGTCTACTATAGAGCTACAAATCATATTTGGATGATTAAATTGATGAGGGATTTTGGTTGAGGTACATGTTGAGTACATGGTTGAGACAAGTAGTTGATACGTTGGCACATACATGAGGTGTATATTTGATGATGTTGGTACATATTGATGAGTAATGTTTGATGAGTAGTTGAAACATGATTTTTACATACTTGGTACATGGTTAGATGCACTTGTTTATGGTACATTTTGATTACAGGTTGTTTTGTACAAGTTAGTGCAAGGTTGATGCACTTGTTTATGGTACATGTTGATTACAAGTTGAGGTACAAGTTGATGCATGGTTGATGCATGGTTCAGATTTATTGGTACAGGTTTACAACAGAATCTCTCACAGTGATATTGTGACAATGGTTCCATCATTCTAATTCTACTTCAGAGTAGTAGGACAGGGCAAGGATAGGTGGTTGTATCTACCTCCCGGTTGTAGCCAGAGAACATAGGGGGTTGTAGCCTCCTTCTGGTTGTAGCCAAAAAATTTGGGATTTGGAGCTTTACCCAGGTTGTAGCCTGAGAAATTAGGGGGTTGGAGCCTCCTTCCAGTTGCAGCTGGAAAACAAAGGAAGTTGGTGCTTCCAATGAATGTAATTCTTCAAGACATATAAGAAAAATCATTTTGTGGTTTTCTCTCAATTTGGGTTTTCACATAAAACACTGGTGTATTATGTATGTGTGTGATTGTTTATTTCTTACTGCTCATTATTAGATGATAATTCTACATTGATATAACATTTGAAGAAAAAGGATTATAATTACGCTATTACTGATTCACCCCCCCTCTTCGTAATACAACAATTGGTATCAAAGAAGGTTCCTTTAGAAATCAATTTAACCACTGAAAGGTATATCATGGAGAGTACCAACTCATATAAAAATGGAATACCACAGTTTGATGGACATAAGTATGTTTTTTGGAGCATAAGGATGAAGACATATATATATAGGCATAGGGATTTCAAGTTTGACAATCAATTGTAGATGGATACATAGAACCAACAGTTCCACCAACAAATGAAAAAGTAGTGAAACTCAGTGAGAATAATTCCAAAGCTGAAAATGCACTTTTGAATGGTCTCAGTGATATGGTATTCACCAAAGTTGCACATTGTAAATCTGCTAAAGAGATTTGGGACAAGCTTCGAAATATTTATGAAGGAGATTCAAAAGTCAAAGAAACAAAGCTTCAAACTTATAGAGGTCAGTTCGAACAACTAAAAATGAAGGAAGATGAAGATATCACAACCTACTTATTACGAGTCAATGAAATAGTGAATGCAATCATAGGATTGGGAGAAGAAATCGAAGAATCTGTAATTGTTCAAAAGGTACTAAGATCTCTTCCTATGATATTCAACCCTAAGATATCAACACTAGAAGAAAGATCGTATCTAAAATCAATAATAATGGACGAACTGCAT
This sequence comes from Picea engelmannii, assembly GCA_009831015.1. Classification (NCBI taxonomy): domain Eukaryota; kingdom Viridiplantae; phylum Streptophyta; class Pinopsida; order Pinales; family Pinaceae; genus Picea; species Picea engelmannii. The sequence goes on along the minus strand of ML788036.1, from coordinate 164,047 downwards.
GGAATCTTCACAACATATGAGATGAGAAATGAAGAGGAAAATATAGATGTAAAAGAAGCAGAAGAATATGAAGAATATAGTAGCAACAATGACATCTCAGAATATGATGAAGAAGTGTCCATCTTCATCAAAAGACTGAACAAGGGAACCAATGGTAGGTATAGAGGTAAGCTCCCTTTAATTTGTTTTAATTGTGATGGTATTGGTCATTTTGCTAACAAATGTCCTCATAAGAAAAAGATAAATGATGAAGATTACTCAAAACGAAGACAAACATATAAAGGTAAAAGAACTACAAAGAAAGTTTTCAAGAAAATATTTTGCACCAAAGAAGACATGTCATCATCAGATGAACATGCATTCAGTGAAAGTGAAATAGGGAGAGTTCTATTCATGGCAATAGAAGACTCTGATAAAGAAGACTCCAAAGAAGAATATGAAGAAACATATGAAGAAGAAATTGAAGAGATAGAAGTTGACTTCTGAGAAGAATTAATGAGTGCCATAGAGGTTATCAGAAGAGAAAAGAAGAAAAACAAGAAACTACAAGCATGACTAGATAAGAAAAAAAACACTCAATAACTAGAACAAATGATCACAAAATTGAAGGTTCAAATAGAAGAAGATAAAATAATTAAAGAAGAACTCAAAGAAAATCTAGAAGGAAAGGACAGGATCATTGGAAACCTAGAAGTAGAGATTGTCACACTAAGAAAGGATATTCAAAAGAAAAATATGCAGAATAGCTCAAAAATTCTGGATAACATTATCAACAGTAAAAAATCTCCTCTTGACAAGTCTAAACTTGGACACAATCAAATAGAAAAGGGATCAAGTTCCAAAACAATAGAGAAAGAAACAAATCCAAAAAGCTATGCATAAACAATAAATGGGGATAAAAAAGATATACAAGGAAGATTACAGGGACACTCCTCCACCGAGAAGATTCAGATTTCATAATCAACAACAGATAGACAGGCCTCAAGAAGAAGAAGGATTCATAAGAGCACCTCTTTTCAGAATATCTTAAACTACCAGGTAAAAGACTATATTTTTTGGTTTATGTTATGAATGTAATAATTTTGGACATAAAGTTGTAAACTGAAGAGCTAACAACAAGAAAAATAACTACTTTGAGAGCCATACACAAAGGGGTTATTCAAGAAGACCTAGTGAAACACAGAGAAGAAGTTACAATAGGTTTGAATCTTTGAGCACTGAAGTGGAATGTTACAAATGTAACAATTTTGGACACATGGCCAAAAATTGTAGAATGATAGTCCCTCCTAAAGAACCTCAACAGATTCACAAACAAGAACCTCAGAAAACGACATGGATAAGAAAGAAAGATCAATATAGCAATGAAGAATGCACAGTCACTCTACAAGATAAACAGAAGAAACCTGATTGGTATTTTGACAGTGGATGTTAAAAACACATGACAGGTGATAGAGACATGTTTCTTACATTACGAAAGGAAAGAGATGGACCAGTCTCCTTCTGAAACAATGATTCAGCCAAAATCATTAGAAAAGGCACAGTCTGAATTGGGAACATGAATGAAAAGGAAAAAATGTTCTACTAGTAGAAGATATGAAACATAATATTTTAAGTGTGAGTCAAATGTCTGACCAAGGTCATAAAGTTACTTTCGATTCACAAAAGTGTGAGATAAGAAAAGAAGGTTTAGTGAAATTGGTCACTACAACTACAAGAACTTGAAGCAACATATATGTGTTAAGAGAAATTGGAAATGAAAAGTATTGTCTAGGAAAGGAAGATGAAAGTGGGATATGGCATAGAAGAATGGGTCACATGCATTTTGATAACCTTGTCAAATTCAACAAAAGAGAAGAAGTCAGAGAAATTCCCCAAATCACGAAAACAACCAACACTTTATGAAAGCATTGCCAACAAGGAAAGCAAACAAAGGCCAAGTTCAAATCAAAGGAATATTCAACAACAAAACCACTGGAAATTGTGCATACTGATCTAGTTGGACCAACTACAACAAAAGGATTAAAAGGTGAGAGATACTTTATGTTATTAGTTGATGATTATACAAGAATGACTGTAGTTTTCTTTCTCAAGAACAAGTCAGAAGCTTTTGAAAATTTCAAAATGTACAAGGAAATGTTTGAAAATGAGATGGATTCAAGAACCAAATTCTTAAGATCGGATAATGGAGGAGAATTAACCTCAAAGGAATTTATGGACTACTGCAACAATCGTGGAATAAAAAGTAAATTTTGTGTGGCTAGGACACCTCAATAGAATGGAGTTGTTGAAAGAAAGAATAGGACAATACAAGAAATGGCTCGAACAATGTTAATGGATTCAAAGTTGACAGATATTTTTTGGACACAGGCAGTGAATACAATAGTTCACATTCAAAACAAAGTAATGGTCAGAAACAACATTGATAAAACTCCCTACAAGCTATGGAAAGGAAGACTAGAAAATGTGAAGCACTTCATAGTTTTTGGAAGAGAATGCTACATCAAAAGAGAAGATGGAAGAATGGGAAAGTTTGACTCTCATTTGGACAAAGGAATACTTGTTGGTTACTCAAGTACAAGGAAATCATACAAGTGTTACAATCTAACTTTAAACAAAGTTATGGAAAGAATCAACATAACAATTGATGAAACAGGCAGACCAGAATCAAAGGAAGAAGAAAACAAATCAATGGAACAACTTTTCGAAGAAGAATATGAAAAAGAAGTAGAAGAGGAAGGTGAAGATGAAGAGAATCCAACAGAAACAAAAGAGAAAGTTCAACAAGTATCTCCAAATACACCTAGCAAATGAGTACAAAAGAATCATCCCTCATATCAGATTATTGGAAACAAAGATGCAGGAGTTGAGACTAGAACAAAAATCCTTTCACCAGAACAAACACACCTAGCACTCTTATTTACAATTGAACCAAATTGTTTTGAAGACACTAACAAGGATGAATTTTGGAATAAGGCGATGGATGAAGAATTAGATCAAATAGAGAAAAATGAAACTTGGGAATTGGTTCCAAGACCAAAGAATAAGAATGTGATTGGCACAAAATGGGTTTTCAGGAATCAATTGAATGAAGATGGACATGTTACAAGGAACAAAGCTAGATTGGTATGTAAAGGATATGCACATATTGAAGGAATCAACCTTGAAGAGGCATTTGCCTCAGTTGCCAGAATGGAAGCAATATGTTTTCTTTTAGCTTATGAATGCTCCAAAAATGTTAAAGTATATCAGATGGACCTAAAATCATATTTTCTGAATGGGGAAATTGAAGAAGAAGTCTACATTGAACAACCAGAAGGACTTCAGTTGTCAGATAACATAGACTATGTGTGTAAATTAAAGAAGGCCTTCTATGGTCTAAAACATGCTCCTAGATCATGGTACTCCAAAATGGTTAAGTATCTGCAACAGGCAGGGTTTATAAAAGGAAGTGCAAACATCAACCTCTAGATCAAGGTAAGTCAAGGTAATATTCTATTAATTGAAGTTTATTTTGATGATATTATTTTTGGTAGTGATGATGACAGATTAAGCTAAAAATTTGCAAAAGACATCCATAATGAATTTGAAATGTCATTACTTGGAGAACTATCCTTCTTTTTGTGACTTCATATACATCAAAGCAACCAAGGAATTTTTATTTCTCAAACTAAGAATATCAGAGAAATGATAAAGAAGTTCAGAATGGAAGATTGCAAACCAGTTATCACTCCCATGAAAACCAGTTGTAAGTTGAGAAAAGATGATGATTCAAAGTCTACATATCAGAGGAAATATAGGTCAATGATTGGTAGCTTACTATATGTGACAACATCCAGACCAGATGTAATGCAAGTAGTTGGATAGGTGGCACGATTTCAAGCAGCACCAAAGGAATCACATGTATTAGAAGTAAAGAGAATCTTCAGATATCTCAAAGGAACATAAGAGTTTGGAATATGGTATCCAAAAGGAAGAGATCTATCACTTATTTCCTACACAGATGTAGATTGGGCAGGTTGTATTGATGACTGACGAAGAACCAATGGAGAACCGTTCTACTTAGGTGAGTGTTTGGTATCATGACTAAGCAAGAAACAATCATCGATATCTCTATCTACAACCGAGACAGAGTATATTGCAGCAACAATATGTTGTACATAGGTTCTTTGGATGAAACAAACTTTGACAGATATACAGGTTGAGTATGATGAGTCCATTCCAATATATTGTGATAATACAAGTGCCATCAATATCTCAAAAAACCCGGTGATGCACTCCAAGACGAAGCACATTCCAATAAAGTATCACTTTCTACGGGTTGCAGAAAAGAACATTAGATTTGAGTATGTGGGCACAAAAGAACAAGTGGAAGACATCTTTACAAAACCACTTCCATGGGAAGCCTTTGAATATCTTCGTCAAAGACTTGGAGTTATTTCTACTCCAAAATGAATGATTTTTGAATTATTATCTTATATGTCTTAGATGTACATGAGGAAGCACCATAAAAGGACAATTCAGTCAGGGGGAGTAGCCCCAGATGGAAAGATACATTTTCCATTGATGAAAAAGGGGGAGAGATTTATCATATGTATAGGAAAGAGACATGACTCCAGGGGGAGCATGAATGACATGATTTCAGTATTGCATCAGAGTGTTTCCATCAATGCCAAAGGGGGAGATTGTTTCTTAAGGTTGGTTGTCATTGATGTCAACCCTGGAAGAAATCCATATAGAAAAAATATTTTGGTAATGGAACCAAGATTGTTTGATGTAAATATGACTTATTATGGTTTTGTCATGGTTGATAAGAATTTAATATGGATGAACTCCAAAGTGGTCCCCTTATGGTGAAAGCCCTCACGGGAAGACGTTTTGCAGAGTAAGAGAACCCATGCTTAATTGTGGAATAATGAGATGAAGGATAGTGAATTTTTTAGGGAAACTATCCTATATGGATAGTGCTTTTCATGCCATTTCTGATGGTATGTATAAATCACATAACTCCTCATGGTTAGAGAGTTATGACCATGTGAAGTTGGAGAACCCAGGTTTGGGTAATGGACCCACATTTGTTTGATGGATAATGGTATGAGTTTTTCTATATTTGAAGGTAATACCATTCTATATTGATAGTACATGTCATTCCATTTTTGGTGGTATGTGTAATGTCACATAACTCCTCACAGTTTGAGAGTTATGGCCTTACAAAGTTGGAGGACCCTCATATGTCATCTAGAAGCCCCAAAAGGTCAAAGTACTCAAAGTGGTTTAAGAGATTTTAAAAGGTAAATAATAAAGTGAAGTGATGAGTGTATTATAATTCAAAGTGAATACAAAATAAATTATTTCAATAATAAATTTAATGGAGAAATTAGAAGTGGGTTAACCCTAAAATAAGGAAAGTGGGCGAAGTGACCTAGAAGTTGTTTTTAAAGAAGCTACTTGGAGAGTATAAATAAGAGGCAATGATCTCTCATTTCAATCAAACTTGACCATATTGAATATCTATAGGAGTCTGAGGTGACCAAGAATGTCTAAGCCAAATTTCTGAGGGAAGGTGAAGAAAAGAAGGCTGAAATAGAAGGAAGGATAAATTCTTTTGATGGTGCTTTCTAAGGTATGTTATTTACACGTCATCTCACCATTTTCTTTATAAATTTTTTTCTATAATGATTTAGACCATGAAAATGATATTAAAATGACAAAAAATAAACAAGTATCTGTGGTAAAATATTAATCTTGTGGGTCATTTTATTTTGGGAGTTACACTCCGTGGAAAATAGGGTTTGTGGTTAGTTCTAAAACTAGTCAAAAACAGGTGTTTCAGGTAAAAACGTCATAAATTCTTCATAACAGATCCAAATTTAGTGAGACCAATTATGATGGTTATTTTAAATCTTTTAGTATGTTGTGTAATAGTTCTAGATTAATCCAATGAATATTTCGTGCAGAGCATGCTCTACAAGGTGCTCTCTAGAATAAGCCATAATTCAACAAGGTATGTCATTTTTGCTATAACGCCTTTTCTGAGAGGTTTCAAATAGTGAAACCTAGAGGAATTGCATAAAACACATCGAAGAACAATGTACATAATTTTCAAATATTTATACATTACAGGTTCAAAGTTATGATTACTTCAAGTTAGGGTTGTTGACTAATCCAAAACTAGGCATGTAAGACTAAATAAGAGTTTGATGAAAATGCTAGTCTCTTGTTGTTAAAGTTAAGGAAGGTTTGTAGAAATGTGATCATATACACCAGGTATATTAAAAAGATATAAATCATATTTGTATGATGAAATTGATGAGGTATTTTGGTTGAGGTACATGCTGAGTACATGGTTGAGACAAGTAGTTGATGAGTTGGCACATACATGAGGTGTATAGTTGATGATGTTGGTACATATTGATGAGTCATAACTGATGAGAAGTTGACACATGATTGGTACATACTTGGCACATGGTTGGATGCACTTGGTTATGGTACAGGTTGATTACAGGTTGTTTGGTATAGGTTGGTGCATGGTTGATGCACTTGTTTATGGTACAGGTTGATTATAGGTTGAGGTACGGGTTGATGCATGGTTCAGATTTATTGGTACAGGTTTATAGCGGTATATCTCATAGTGATAGTGTGACAGTGGTTCCATCATTCTACTTCTACTTTAGGGTGGTAGGACGGGTCAAGGAAAGGTTGTTGTAGCCACCTTCTGGTTGCAGCTAGAGAACATAGGGGATTGTAGCCTCCTTCTGGTTGTATCTAGAGAATTGGGGAGTTGGATATTCCCTTAGGTTGTAGCCCGAGAAACTAGGGGGTTGGAGCCTCCTTCCAGTTGCAACTGGAAAACAAAGGAAGTTGGTGCTTCCAATGAATGTAATTCTTTAAGACATAAAAGAAAAAATATTTCGTGGTTTTCTCTGGATTTGGGTTTCCACATAAAACACTGGTGTACTGTGTATGTTTGAGCTTGTTTATTTCTTACTTCTCATTATTAGATAATAATTCTACATTTATATAACATTTGAAGAAAAGGGATTATAATTACGCTATTACTGATTCACCCCCCCTCTCAGTAATCCAACAATTCAAAGAGTTTCTTCGTCAATTTCTAGAAGCATATTTTGATGACTAGACTATTTTTAGTTTGTTGAAAAATCATATTGAATGTCTAAGGCTAATGTTGGATAAATGCATACAGTGTCAAATTTATTTGAATCTTGGTAGATCCATCCAAGATCGCTATTATAGTTGATATACCCCCTCCTACAATGGTTAAACAGATGCACACTGCGCTGGGACACGTAGACTACTACAGGAAGTTCATTAAGGGATATGCTCATATTACAGCACCCATAAAGAAGCTGTTGAAAAAGGATTGGCAATTTAGTTGGACTGAAGAATGCCAACAGAGCTTCAACACACTGAAACAGAAAATGGTTACTGTGCCCATTCTGGTTTTCCCAGATTGGACCAAGGAGTTTCATGTGCATGTCAATGCCTCATCCGTTGCATTGGGAACATGAGACATCAACCACCTGTTAGCCTTTTCTAGAAGGAGGCTATCCACAGCTGATATTAATTATACCACTACTGAAAGAGAGGGATTAGCTATGGTGTATGCACTACAGACATTTCACCACTATTTGTTGGGAGGACACTTTAAAATGTTTACTAATCACTCTGCATTGAAGTACCTATTCAACAAGCCAATGTTGGGGGGAAAGATATGCAGATGGTTGCTGTTATTTCAAGAGTATGATTTTGAGATCATAGTAAAACCAAGAATAATGAACAAGGGTCCTGACCACTTTTCGACGTTGGAACATGGAGAAGAGTCCACTAATTTGGAAGATACAATGTCATATGCACAACTACTAGCTATTAGAAAGATCGATGACCACTTTGTAGAGATAGTCCAATTCTTGTCAACAAGAATGGCACCCAGTGAGTATACAATTCCACAAAAGAAATAGCTAGTACTGTGTGCTGCATATTTCTCACTTATAGCTGGACATCTATACAAAATGGGCCCGGATGAGATATTGTGAAGATGTGTTATGGAGGAAGAACGACTGTTGAGCCTTGCAGAAGCTCACGAAGGCATCACAGGAGGATATTATGAAGGTAAAGAAACTACGCAGAAGGTTCTTAGAGCTGGCCTTTAGTGGCCTACCTTACATAGAGATACTAAAAACTATTCTAGAGCCTATGATGTATGCCAGATACTTGGGAAACCATCCAAAAGAGATGAAATTCCATTGGAATCACAATTGACCCTACAATCATTCGATAAATGGTCCATTGACTTTGTTGGACCTATAAATCCACCAGGAAAGCATACAGAAGAAATATACATCATCACTATGACATAATACTTGACTAGATGGGCCGAAGCAAGAGCACTCAAGGGTTGTAGTGCAACTACAACCATGCACTTCATATTTGATGACATCATAACCACGTTTGGATGGCCAAAGATCCTCATGAGTTATCAAGGAAAACATTTCATAAATAAAACAGTTGAAGCCTTGACTAAGGAATTTACATTCCACCATCAGAAGAGCACACCATACCACCCTCAAGCAAATGGGATAGTTGAAGCATTCAACAATATTTTGGAAACATCACTAACCAAGATTTATTGTGTGAAAAAAGATGATTAGGATTTGAGAGTACCAACAGTGTTATGGTCATATAGAAACACTTGCAAAAAGTTGACCATGAAGACCCCTTTTAAGTTGGTCTATGGTCTTGAAGTTGTTGTCCTGATGGAATACTTGGTGCCAAGATTAAGAATCATTTCCATTACAGGTATGGATGATACTGGCACTATTCAAGAGAGGCTCACATAGTTAGTTGAACTCAAAGAAGATATATTTATTGCACATTTCCACCAATAGGTTCAGAAGGAAAGAGAAAAGGCCTATCATGACAGGCACATCAAGAAGAAGGCATTTAAGCAAGGTGATCTGGTACTGGTGTATGATAGTAAGTTCTTAAAACATCCTGGGAAGTTCATAATGCATTGGATCGAGCCATATGAGATCACCTATGTTATAGAAGGAGGAGTTGCGCAACTGAAGACATTGAAGGGAGAATGGAAGGAAGGTTTGATAAATGGGAATCGGTTGAAGTTGTACTATGAAAATGAGTTGCCTCACATCTCTCAGTAGAAGCATGAAGAAAAGGCACTATGTACCCGGTGCAGTTGAAACTGGGTACCAAACAAATAACATATAGTCTTCACAAGGATGAAGAGGAGGCATAGAGAAGAAATAAAAGGTTGCACTGTGCACCCCAAAGTTGAAGTAAAATAGGAAGATCAGATCTGAAGTGCCTCGGGACAAGTCACAGGTGAGTGTTGAGGGCCTATTGGCCCTGGGTTATTAAATGAAATGAAGATCAAGGAAGAAGAGGTAAAATGTGAACTTCGTAGAAGACACATTGACTATCATTGGGTCGAGGTGAGAAAAAGAAAAGAAAATATGGAGAAAAGTGTGAGAAATAAAGTCATTGGACAAGGAGATCAAGGATGATAGATCAATAAGGAAGAAGGATTGTGGACAAGTCAACAAGAGGAAAGAGCCACCATTGGATACTTTAGAGCACCGCTTTAGAAGGAAGGAAATATAGGTTGGCAAAGCCCTAAAAATATGGGTCAAGTTGACCTAGGGTTACAAACACCTAGGGTTTTGGTATCTAGGGTTTTGTACACCTAGGCTTCAGCCTAAGGTTGTCAGCGAGATATTGTAATGTATAAATAGAGGTCAAGAGGACCTGGGTCGGGTTGGTATCAAGATAGGTTGTCATTGTTGATGTGAGGAACTATTGTATTATGGGAGAGAAGTGCTATGTGGGGGAGCCTTTTGGTATTGCAAGATCTTCAGCTGGGTGGATAGGAAGGGAAGAGAAAGAGAGGAGAAGAAAGGAGATCTTCTAGCTAAGAGAATAGACAAGAACTATATGCTTTACCTCAATATAATATAGCACAATTCTGTGGACATAGACTTAGAGAGAGGGTGAACCACGTATATTTTGTGTTGTGTATGATTGGTATTTTGTATTTTTTATTCATATACTGTTATTGCATTGCTAAGGTAGATCTGATAGATGCATGGAGTAGATCAAGATGATAAGTGATATATGAATGTTGTGTTGTTCCTGTGTTAAGATCCACTTGATATTTCCCTTAGTTGTAGACATATCTGTCTTGCAACCCCCTCATAACTTATTTGGGTGAGACTACATCTACTTCACAGGGGTTGCTAAAAGGGCCAGTAGTTAGGGCTTGTTGGTGCACTCTTGGAGCTGAACCCTAGGTCTACCCCTGTGCCAACACCAATTTTGCTATAGCGAGAAAACCCCCTATGGACTACACTAGGTTTCAACATGTAGGAATAGATAACCATCTAAAGTCTCATAATTTTTAACAAATACCCCAAATAAACCCCACATTCATACATAAGACACAAGGTAAAAGGATCTAGTAACTCTACCTTAAACTCCACATCCGATGTCGATCCTTATGCGTTCAGTTGTTCCTTGACTACAAATCTCCTCCCAAGGTCGGCCTGTATTCATAAAAAGACCAAAAAAGAACTATGAAGATGCATATTATATATGAATTACTGGGTTAGATTTCATAATCAAATATAAATCAAACATAAATTTTGGACACATCATATCTAGGATAGAAAAAATATTTCTTTTTATTAATCTCACAAAGTTACTTACAATGAGATCGATGACTGATCCTCAAACATGGTCTAGGCTCCTCTTCACCAAGATCCAACTGCACTTCCATGTATATTTCTCCTCTCACAATTCTCTCCAAGGAAATGGAATAATCTTATGAATGAGGAAAAAGCCAAGAATATGGAATTCTGGCTCAAAAATCACAATGTGGCTGCAAATTCTTGGGGCAAGGGGGGGAAAGTGAAATGGGCAGAGTTTCACTGTTCTTATGCTTAGATTTGGAATGAGACACCAATACCTCCTTTTATATGACAAAAGGATGGTTATTTGGTTGAGTGATGGTATATAGGCAGTGGTATAGTTGGGAAACTACACAATAGCCTGTAATCTTAACGAATTCCTTGCAAATTTAAAATTTTTACAACTTTTGTGAGTATACGCGGGTTGTAATAGTGCAACTAGCTTACGTACGTCAGTTGTAGTGGTGCATCAAGCATGTGTACATGAGAATTAATGGTTCAGGGCACACACATCTTCAAAAATATGTTTTTTAAGAAGAGCTACTCAATGATGGCTTGGCAAAAATAACAAGTAAGATGGCCTGATGCTAGGTATGCACGTATGGTGCAATTTAGGGTTATAACATACGCCAATTCTTCCAAATTCTAATCATAATTCAATGAAATAATAAGATCTGCAATAGAAAACACTTTAAACCAAAATCCCGATAATAAGCATTAAAAAGAATTAATAGAAGGTCATGTGGAAATGAAAAGGATTAAAAGAAAGGGGGAAAAGGGTGGAAAAAGATAGAATTTCTATGACTCAATATTCTTATTGCATAAATAAAGGACAGAAGAACTATTTGGTGTCCATGGATGTTATTTTGTTGTAATGTGGGATTTCTCTATATTTGAGTGAATGTTAATTGGTTTTATGAATAATTATGCATGTGAATTATTTCTATGTATATGTTTAATTAAACTGATGTGTGCATGGTTGGTATAAGATATAGTGGTGATGTATCAAGTTTAGTAAAAAACAATTGTATACTACATTGGGTTTATTGTTGATAGTATGGATTCCTCCAAACATTAAGTAATACAATTTAATGTTGTATCAGACTCTTTAGATTGGATCTTGATAAAGATAGGTTAGAAAGGTAGCTAGATATTGTTTTTTCATTTGAAGATTTTATAATTAGAATAATTGTTATAAGTAAATTTGATTTCCTTCTCCTCTCTATAAAAAAAATATCAATGGAAACCAGGCCCACATAATCGCCAACGTTTTCTAACCCAAATGAGAGTGAATCTAATTTGGATTCACTATCAGGCATTCTCCCTTACTGATTGATAGGCCATTTCAACCTGTATAAAATGAGGGCCATAAAATGAATGGATAATAAAGAAACTTTGTATAAACATAATCCCATTATTATATTCTACAAAGTAATTCCTCTTACCATAATGAATCTCGTACTCCTCACCCTGGGAAGACCCTAGACCCTCATATAATTATAGCTCCTATCCCTACTCAACTCTTCAATCATTAGAGTGTACCTCAACCAAAATAAGCGACTGAAATTGCTCAATTGGTAGAATGCTCTTGTTCCTTGACCCAATGTTTGATTAGAAAAAGTGGTCAAGAACCTATTGAGTATCCTCTCCCAAGATAACATAAACAACCTAAACCCAAATTTCCAGCTGACACAGTAAGCCCAATAATTGAAACCCCTAATTATAACCCTTCCAATATATTCAGGGGAGTATCTTATCCTTTTGAGTTAAGTCTTGAAGAATTTGTATATGTTAGTTTTGGTGGACCACTGCTTCCTCTTGATTCTCCTCTAGTTACTCCTAGATATTGTTTTAAACAATATTTTTTAGAGGAATAATCTTCAGGTAATCTTGGAAGAGATATGGCCAACCCTAATGCTAATCCACCTTGTATTTTCCAAGATGTTGTGGTTGTTCCTTGGGATCCACATCCTTTACCTAAGCATTCTAAAAAGTTTTTTCCAATGTTTGAATCACACAAGAAATATTATGTAGAAAATCACATTAAGAAATTCATGCTTGTAATCAGATTAATGAATATTCAACATGAGGATGTGCTTTTGATCCAGGTTGATATCGGTGGCCACCCACCTACTCCACTGGCTCAAATAACAGTTTCCATTTTGGTAGTTTGTTTTACAGTTTTTTAGGGCCCAAACTTTCGGGGCTATTTTGAGGCCCTAAATGACGTTTTTTGGGCTCAAAAACACCTGGATGTTAAGTAGAGGAAGAAGCTAGGAAAAATGAAATATGTACTCCTTGATTATACATTTCCAATTGTTTATCGAGTGCTCTAAATAGAGATCATATGAAAAAGTTACGTCATCGGGAAGTTGACATATCAACTACACCCATCGGGGCCCACAAACCTTTTGGTGTTTCATCTCCCAGGGTTAGGGTTTTGGATTTTGAGGGTTTTCTCATTTATTTTTTAAGTTAAAAAGTCCTTCGAAGCCTCATTGTACTCATCTTCTTTTAATGGAGCATATCCGTCACATCTCTTCTCAAAGATACATTTCCACCATTCGAGCAAGTTTGTTTCAGTATGCATTTTTACAGTTTTGGAAGGTTCTCTTTATTAATATAAGTCAATTTTATCGTATCTCTATGTGTTTCTTTGCTATACATATATATTTCATTTCATTCCATTTATAAATCTGAATCATTGGTATCCGAGTGGTCTACTCTTTATTTATTTCTCTTTGCATGTCCCCAACGAGGTTAGGGTATAAGGAGTTGGGACTCGAAGTAGTTGAGCCCTTGAAAAACCATCCTTGATGATCATGAAGGCCTCCCATGGTGGAAGAAAAGAGAGATGATGGAGCAGGATATCCTTTTAAATTATTTCTTGAGGAATACCTCACATGAAAAAGGAACGAGATGATGGATAACTTTGAATAGATCCTTCAATGGTTGCCAACATGGTATAAGTCAATTTTGATATCCCCTTATTTGAAGGCCAGATAGATGCAAATGTTGTAGATAAATGGTTCAATTTGATAGAAGGGTATTTTTTGTTCCATAATTTTTCCAATAGAGAAAATATTACCTTTTTCACTCCTTAAGGTTGTCCCCCATTTCAAGGATTAGTGGGAGACTTAATTTGAGAAAAGGGCCATTGAGAAATATGAAATATTTTTGGTCGTTGTTATAGCAAGATTTTCCTCACCATTGTTATCTTGCACAGAGGGTCTTTTTCCATTTCCCTATGCAGACTTATCATCCCTTTTTGATAAATCCAGAGCTAAAAATAAACATTTTTCCACATATACATGCCCTATCATCTATAGAAGAAGCGTATACACATGCTTCTCCACTACAGCCCGTGCATATCGAGATTTGTTCTAGAAAATACAAAAATGGAGTTAAGTTTCCATGTCACAACAAGAGATCTTTGATCCTTGGCCTTCCATATACAGGAAACGTTCTGACTTGACCCTTCAGTTGCATTTTGAAGGCTATAAGAGAACAATTTCGATCCATGGAAAAAGGGAGAAAGCATTCAACTTTGAGAGCAAAGTTACTATGGAGAAATTACTTCATATTGAGTCTACATCCCTTTGTCCCTCAAGTATGAACACTGTTGGGACTCAGAAATGTCATATTTCCATCCACCTTTCCCTTCATCATTATTCACATTTCATCACCCCATTAACCTTTCATGATACCATTTTCATAATTAAATATGGGTTAAACCTTATTATTTTCCAAATCATTTATTTTAGTATTAAAAGGGAATTTATGATTAAATATTAGAAAATTGACATGTTTCATATATCTCAAAAATGTGTGAGCTTTATCATGTGTAGGAATATGTTAAGGATTAATTCAAAAGACTTCTCGAATACTTCCTCCACCATTTCAATATGTGAGGGGATAATTCAATCCTAATCCAAGGAGAAGATCATGGAGATTTGGTTGTCATATCTTATCCAAGATATATGAGAGATATGTGTGAGGATTTGAAGGGATTATATTTTTTAATAAAGGGAAATGGGTTGAGAGAAAAGTGGATCTGTAATTATGAGATGTTTATCTCCTTTTCAAGCTCTCATGTATAAAAGAGAGTGCGCTCTCTTCATGAGGGGGAGAGAATCATTATTATGTAGATGATGAGAATCATTATTATGTAGATTGAGGAGAAGAATTATTATTATGTAGATTAAGGGAATTGTTATAATATAGGTTCTTGAGGAGAATTGTTATGATGTAGATTGGATTCTTGAAGAGACTGCTTTTGTAAACCTACCTATTGAAGATTAATGCAAGTTTGGATTTAGTGATTTCGTCTCTCTTAGAAGTTATCATCCGTTGATCTAAAAGCTTCCATGTTGGGATTGGTAAGGGCCACCGATCTATCTTGGTAAGCTTTTTGTAAATTGTTAGTGTAGATTTTCATTTCATGTATTTGTTATTTTGATTTCATGTTATTTTGTTTAATTTCACTATTCGAATGTGTTGCAAAGTGTGGTAATGCAAGAACAGTTGGATCTCTATATTTCACCATGCATGAGCTTTAATGGGGCATCCTACTTGTTCATTTAGTTTCTCTAGGCAATATAATCAAAGTTCATTTTTTCTTTTCATGGGCCATCAATGAACATGTCCATCACCTAAGCAAGAGCTTTTGCTTATTTATGAGTTTTGCTTTCCATCTTTCAAATTGTGTGAAGATTTTCATTTTTAAAAGTGTGTTGGTTTCTAAATGGTTTTCTTATCTATACTAAATAGACATAGGAACCTATCTGTTATCGGCACATATAGTGCATCAACTCTATTGATTACGAATCCTGGTTGATAATTTATGTTTAGTAATATATTATGCAAATAATTGCACCAACATATTGACATCATTGTCGGGGAGTTGTAAACGGTAATAGGTAGTATTTGGATTAGATTTATTTAATGATTTTGGATTGGTTTTATGGATGACCTAAGGGTGGAGAGAAGATGGTAAGATGAGAAGTAATAACTTGCGTATCCACTTTAGTGGGGTTTCTCCAAAGTTAGGTTGTCCTCTTCCTTTTATGTAGAAGTGTGTTTCTCCTTATTTTATGCAAAAGTGTGTTTTTATTTATGCAAATTTATTTTTTATTTATGATGAGCTAACTTGTGTGAACCGATAACCTGGTGACAACAGGGTCCCAGTAACGCAAGGAGTTCAAGCTTGGTGTGTTTTATTTTTACAAATAGTTTTAATTTCTTAGTTTTAAAATTCAAATATTTGATGATAAATCATTCTCCTTTTTCAATATGGTTTAACTATGAGTATAAGCTTAGAAAAACTCACTCATATCCTTGCAAAGGTTGGGATCTCCTCTTCTCACAAAGAGGAGATCTTGACAATAGTCGAGGGATTAATTACTCCTCCAACAACAAATGATGAATCAACATATGAAGAAGCCTGCATATTCAATGAAGAACAATTAGGCGAGGAGGAGATCGAGGAGGAAAATGCAGAGCTACAACATGATCTGCGCAAGATGGATTGCGCCTACAAAATCCTTATCGAACGATGGTTTCAAGCAGGTACCAGGTTAGATCCATTTAGTTTTTATTTTTATTTTGTTAATTTACAGTTTTGACACTCAATTTCGCACGTTTATATATATTTTCGATCGTCATTTGAAAAATTCACAATGAACATATTCTTATTACTGTTGCGCTTATGGTTACATTGGAAGTTTGACTACACGTAACAAATCTCTAATTTTTAATTAGCATAATGTAGGTAGGATATTATTTTCAAGTTTTTAAATTTTAGAATACGTATGCTCTCCTATGCACTTTGTGAGATCGTGAGGATCAGAAATAGGATAACTAAAATTAATTTCAGGAAGAATTTTAATTGTTGATGATTACAAAAAAAAATTCCTAATATATTTTCGGTCTACAATTGTTCCATTTGCGCATAAATTTTCAATAAGTTTGCAAAGTATTTTTTTAAGTTCTTCTATTTTTGTTTATTTTTTCCAAAGCATAAAACGAAAAAAAAATGATTTAAGTTATATTAGGATTATTTTTATTTATAGGAATAAAAATAAAAAAAAATTAAAATTAAAATTTAGTTTTTTCAATAGTAGGTTTGTGTTTTTTTAATCTAGGAATAATACAAAATTAAAACAAA
>ML788036.1:118498-135213 GCA_009831015.1 Picea engelmannii | reverse complement strand
TGATCAATCACTTCGTAGTAGTCTACTTAGATGATGTGACCGTTTACTCTAAAAACAAAAACGATCATCTAGCTCACTTACGAGCCGTTCTGCTACGATGTCGTAAATACAACATCTCCTTGAACCCTAAGAAGTCTATCTTTGTAGTAGAACAGGGTAAATTACTAGGATTTATTGTGTCTAGTGATGGAATGATTATTGACCCCGAGAGGACCCAAGTTATCGCTAAACTTTCCCCACCTACTTCCAAGAAGTCCATGTAGTCCTTCCTAGGCCAGATTAATTTCGTGAGAAGATTTGTCCCCAGTTTCTCTGAAATGGTCAGACCTCTCCATAACCTGATTAAGAAGGACACCCAATATCACTAGGGACCCACTGAAAACCAATCTTTTAACGATATAAAGAAGGCTATAATTGATGCTCCGTCTCTCATGAGCCCTGATTTCTCTCAAGACTTTACACTCTACACTTTTGCCTCTGATCATTCCTATGTCGCGGTCCTAACTCAGAAGAATTCTGAGAACAACGAAGTACCCATCGCCTTTATGAGCTCTGCTTTCAAAGGTGCTGAACTTAATTACCCAACAATCGATCGACAAGCCTACGCTGTCTTCAAGGCAGTTAAGCATTTCCGGTCTTATCTTTTGAAGTCAAGAACGAAGGTCATTGTCCCTTACCCTGCCATTAGGAACTTGTTAGTGCAAAAAGAGTTAGGAGAGAAAAGAGCCAACTGGGTCACCTCCTTACAAGAGTATGACTTAGAAATCACTCCATCTCAGATTGTGAGAGGCCAAGGGTTGTGTAAATTGGTAGTTGATTCAGAAACTGAACAACAAGAAGTTAGTGACACGTCAGACCTAGAACAATGTGATCAGAGTTTGATTTGTTGCACAAAAAACCTCGTAAGTCCTTGGTACGACGATATTAGACACTGTCTTCAACATGGATCAGCACCTCATCACCTTGACCCTGCCAAGAGAAGAGCGTTGAGACTAAAGTCAGCCTCCTTTCATCTAATTAACGGTATACTATTTCGTTAGAATTTTGATGGCGTACTGATGCGTTGTCTTGAAAAGGACGAAGCAAAGAAAATCTTGCTTGAGTTGCATACAGGAGAAGCTGGTGGTCACTTCGGTGGCGATACCACTGCTCATAAAGTCATAAGAGTCGGTTATTACTGGCCAACACTTTTTAGAGACGCCCATGCCTTGTGCCGAAAATGTATCATTTTTCAGAAAGCATCAGGGCGATTGCAGAAACCAGCCTTCCCTTTGCAGCCCGTCACAGTCGATTCTCCTTTCCAGCAATGGGGCCTTGATATCATTGGTCCTATTAACCCTCCATCCTCACAACAGTACAAGTATATTGTGACAGCCACTGATTACTTTACTCGATGGTCTAAAGCCACCGCATTAAGAACTGTTAACACAAGTCAGGTGATCACCTTTCTGAATTCGAATATCATCACCCGCTTTGGCATACCTAATTGTCTAGTCTTTGATAATGCTTCATACTTTTCCTCTCTTGAGATGAGTGAGTTTGCCTTAGAAAAATGAATAAAGCTGAAGTACTCCGCTAGTTATTACCCCCAGGGCAACGGCTTAGCAGAATCAACAAACAAGAACTTGATCAAGATTATCAAGAGAACCGTGGCTGAAAATCACAAGAACTGGCACAACGCACTGCTGAATGCACTGTCGGCTGATAGGGTAACACCCAAAGCTACTATAGGTAACTCCCCCTTTTTCCTCATTTATGGCAGAGAAGCCATTTTGCCTCCTCATATTCTTCTTCCTTCGCTCCAATTGTCACAAAAAGTTCAAGAAGAAGAATGTCCCCCTTTAGAAAGTTGTATTAATGCTTTGATGAAGTTAGAAGAAGTAAGGACCCAAGCCAAGCGTAAATTAGATCAACATCAACAAATGATTAAAAGCTGGTTCGATTCTAGTTCTGCTTCTGATAGAAATTTTGATGTAGGCGATCTCGTCTTAAAGTGGGACAAACCACATGAAGGGAAGGGTGAACACACTAAATTTCAAAATTTGTGGCTTGGGCCATTTTTGATTGCTAAAAAGTTGGGTCCTAGTTCCTTTCGTTTGCAGAATCTTGAAGGACAGCTTGACACCTATCCGGTGAATGGCCAAGCCCTGAAAAGATACTTTGCTTGATTTTTATCCTTGTATATTATGTAAATATTTCCTTTTGTTTTTATTTTTTGCCTTTGTTTTCATTTTGATTTTGATTTGATTGATCAGTTTGGTGTGTTTTTGTGTGTTTTGAAACATATGCATGCCTATGCACTGAGCCATTCAGACAAAGACTATAAGGAAATTTCTTCGCTGAAATAACTTCTGAAAGATTGTACGAACATCAGTGATATATTTCTGAAAATGATATTGGAAAATTTTGTTTGAAAGAAGTTTATTATTTCAATCTCTAAGTGAAATCTGTCATGATCATCTTTATCTTTTTACGCTGTCCCTTTTCTGTAAAGGAATGACTCAAAAGGGTGTCTCCCTGACAAAGTAAGTTGTTTTATAAATAAAACATTTTTGGAGTTGAATAAAGGATAGTATTTAAAAAATTCTGATGAGGTCTAAAAAATATGAGAAAATATCAAGATTTTTCAGCGTCACCCCGCTCAGCTATCTATAAAAAGAGAAACAAAATAAAAATATTAATAAGAGTTGTGGGAAGTGTTTGTAAACCCACCAGGATACTGAATAGGTCTGCTGGCAGTGGGTAAATGCAAGCATGGCGCCAAGACAACTTCGTCGGGGTACTGAACAGGCCTGCTGGCAGCGAAGCAATGTCGGGTAAATGAAAATCTGTAAAATTATAAGAAACCTCTTTGAAAAGTCCTTTATGCTGATCTAGAACTTCTTGAAAGGATATAGACATCTGAGTGGGTTAAATGGCAACCCTGTTGAGGCTATGGATGTCTACTGGCAGAAGTGGCCATGCCAATAGTATTGAAAATTTTATCATAAAAATCATGACTTGCTGATCTTGAGGCTGTTATTGGTTTGCATCTTTTGAAACACCGCTGAAAAAAATAGTTGATGATGATGTTAGTACGATTTTTTGGTTGTTGTTTTAAGTCAAATTTTTCTTTCCTGTCCTGATCTGAATTCATTTCTTTTGACAGAGATAACTGCTTCTCCCAGCGTGTCGCCATTGTTGGCAGCCAATCCATTTTTTTTATTTTTCCCTAAAAAAAAGATGCCTACACCTAATTGTCTTCTAAACGACAAGTCATCGTCGCATTTTGCAACTAAACATTTGTTTCATTTTTGCGACAATTGCAATTTGGTTTCGATTCAGTTTTCACAACTGAAGGTGTGAAAACCCCTCCATCATTGTTTGGACTGTCGTTGTCTTTTGTTAATTTTTTGAAGGACACTTTACCATTAGTTTATCGTATGACTGTAAAGGTTCTTTCAAACTATGACCCTTGGCCTACTCTTACTTTGATTGCGCATTTGGATATACTTGATTAATAAGCCATTGAGCATGCAAATTTATTGGTTACATTTTATTCTATAAGGGTCATGATTGATTTTGATTCTATATATGATATGATCCTTATTGTTTTGAGCTCTTGACTTATCAAATTTATGAGATATTTTGTCATAATGTTTTATAAAACTTTGATTACTATGCTATGAGCGCATGATCAATATATGAGTTTCGATTTCAGTTTGAAAGGCAAAGGTTTGAAGTTATGAAACCCCGATCGAGTAAACTTTTGGTTTGATAGTGTGAATTTATGCAATGGCACGATTGGATTAACATTGGTTTAAACGTTTGTTTTTGATTTAATGATTAATACGATGATACGTTGGTTAACTTTGGGTTCTGATTGAATGGTTTTAAGTTATCCATTGATATAACATATGGTATGGTGCATATTAATTGTAGGTTTGATTCTATGTTCGTGGTTTCAAACAATACTATGGCGAGTTGATACATTGACCACCGCCCAAACTATCCGGTTGGCCGATTCATATGGTTTAAACGATTTTATGTGGATGGAACAACACTGTACTATGCCATTATTATCATACATGGCGGTGGTAATCTCACCACCTTCGCACGCATACAATTAATCCTTGCCTCTTTGAGCGCTGCAGCTATTAGCCATAACCATTTTTGACCATGTGTATCGTTTTGTTCGATTCAAACCCTACTATGCACAGAAGCCATGGCTCCAGTCGTAAGGGCCGAGCCCAACGGGTGCCAAGCATTGCTAATGTTTGATGGCGCTTATAGCGACCTGGAAAAATTCGGGTGGCTCCCGTTCATAAAGAAATTCGATGGTTATAACCCTAGCGTGGCTCGGCAATTTGCATTATCATTCGATGGCTGCCGAGCCAAAGTTGGAGATGTGCAACTTAAGATTAATGAACAGTTTCTTGGCTCGGCAACCAGTTTTCCTGTTACTAGACAGAAGTGGTCAAAGAGTTGCAAGGTGGATGATGTCCCATGGACATTTTTATTCCAATATCGAATGGTGAACTCCTGCGACAAAGGTTTGCCTGCAAAAATATTAAAACCACGCTGGCATGATCTCCTAATGATAATCAAGCAATTCATTACTTGCGAGGGTAGGTATGGGTTCGTTTTCTTGTTTCACCTTCGTCTATTGATGGTTTTTATGGGTTTCGAACTTAGTATGACCCACTACCTGCATAGAAGTCTCTTTAAAATGGCTAAAAGGTAAAAACGTAGCCAGGCTGATACCAAGCTCTTCCATTTGGGGTTGATTAAAATGATTATGGTTTATGAGTTGGGGCTACGTCGTGACTGTTGGGGTGATTTTCTCAGTCGTAATGGATTTGAAGAATCAAACCCTCCACAGATTGATAAACCTATGATGACCGAAACCCAGCCTATTCCCCCTGTGCCTTATAGCGTTTTGCTACCCAAACCTCTACCCGACCCACCTACGAACTTGCCTATGGCTGTGACCAAACAGGTCGAAATTGCTAAACCCGCAACCAAAAAACCTAAAGCTAAAACTAATGCTAATTCTAAAGGCAAGAAAAACGCTCGGTTAATCTCTCACATGGAGAGAAATAAACCTAAAACCCCTGCCAACTCTGAGCCTATCATGGTTAGCGAAGATTCTGATTCGGAGATTGAACGTTTTCTCGCAAACGAGTATCCTTACTCAGACGGTATGTGTGACAAACCTGCATATGACTTTGTCAAGAATTTACCACCTTGTTTGCGAGATAATCCTAACTTCCCTGGCATTGAACTACCTCGTGGAACCCTTGGTGACTCATCAAAACCCCCATCTACTCAACCAGCTGTTTCCCCATGCGATCAGTGTGGGTTATGGTTGGAGAGATACTACCTAGATGTGCCGATTTTGCAATCCAGAATCCATGCTTTGGAAGATCAAGTGGCAAAGCTCACTGATCATAATGCGAAGGTGCAACCCACTGACAAGAAGCAGTGAACAACGGGTTCAATTCTGTTCAAGAATGTCGAGTCAGCCACGACAATTGTCAATTCGGAATTGGCATAGCCTCAACAACCTCGCTGGTATAAATTTCACCCATTTATGTGGCACATTCATAAACTATGTGTACATCATCGACCTGCTCTGTTACATAAACATGCATCACTGTATATAACTTGTTTTGGTAAATCGAATTTTGTTATTGGATTTGGTCTTGATTCTATTAATCATAACAATGGATTTGATTGTGTTAAATTAGTTGCGATTGAATGTTCTGTTGTATTTATTATAGACAAGCTATTTTGAGACACGATTTATGCTGTGATCTGAATTGGTTATGAGACACATGGTTATCTGTTACAAGTTGATTTACATTTCGCTTTGACCAGTCGGGATACGGTTTGGATTTTGTTTAAAAAAGGGTTTTGTTTTATATCGAGAATTGATACAAATCATAACAATCATCTAACTTCCAGCCAGTCAATTCGTTGAGGCCAGTCGACCCTGTTATTTTGTGAATTGGAATCACAATGTATGTTCTGTTACGAATGGATTTGTAAAACAAAACGATCATGCCCAGGATGATGAATTGTTCTATAATTAGCTCAGACCCGATTTTATTTGATTGTTGCCCAGGTTATGGTTATCAATGTTGTTTGATTTTGACTATGTTACACCCAGTAATTGAAATCGATGATGATTTTTGGTCGATACTGTTACACATGTTTCGTTTTGATGTATATCGTAACAGCCTTCCCGTATTTGATCAAAACAGAATGAATCCTGTGCTTAATCTCTACAGCCTGTTGATTGAAACGACATGAAATCTATGTATATTGCTACAGCTGTCACATATATTTTGTGTTCAATGATAGCGATTATAGTTATGTTGTGGAAAATCTTATTTAATATGGTTACTATCATGTTCGATTATGATTGTTTTGATTGCGATTATATCGTATCTCATTCGATTTGATTCATTGTTTAAATTTCGTTTAATTCGAAACAGGCTTGTCAAAGTTTGACCATGTTTTATGGTAACTGAAAACAAAGCATTCTTTACTCTGTTTCAATTGCATTTATTTTGATATGATTTGATTTAAATGATAATTTCACTTGAATTATTAGTAATTTGTTTTGAGGATTATTAAAAGATGATTCAATTTGATTTTATTTGATTGAGTTCTGGTCCTGTTGGCTATTCTTGACTAGCTACAGAATCAGATGATTCTGTAGCTAAGTCTATGGAGTCAATTTTTTATTGTTTTCTTAATAAAATATCCTTCTAATTTGATCTTTGTGTTCTATTGCAGGCAAATTCGAATTGTCAATAGATATGATGAGAAGTTAGGGGATGTGTTACAGATTGTACTTGTATTTTATTTCCTTAGTTTAGGTGATTTTGGGATATCTCCCAGATTGTGTAAAACTATTTGATATTATGTACAAGGAAGTTTTACCTTGTGAAGAAACCTATATATACTTATGATTTTTGTAATAATGATCATCCTCAGTTGTGGGAGAACAAGGATATGGAGTTCTGTTACATATTGGAGCAGAATTGATGTTTTGTCATAGCTTTTTCTTTTCAATATATCAACATTTTGTTTCAAGTTTTATATATCACTTTGTTTATGGTTTATGATTACTTTAGCTATCTAAATCAAATTCAAATGATATAATTTTATTAATGTTATCTATATCTTGTCTCTTCCAAATAGATTAAAGACATAACAATTATTAATTCATTTTGTGAATGATAGCTTTGTCTTCTTCATAAGTTGAAATGTTATATATAATTTTTCTGCATAATAGGTTTCCCTTATTGCAGAGATTTATCATCAGAAGATTGTTATGCTTTTCTTTTATGTCTTGTTTGTCCTGTAAAACACTTCAAGAAGCAGCACAGCCTATCATTTACGAGAAGCTTAAGGACCAAACGGTGTGAATTTCTTCCTCCAACCAGCTTAGAAGTTATCATACGCAGGGCAGACTTGGAGCGTTTCCAGGTCAACTAGTATATTGTTTATTGTTTTTATTAAGTAGTTTAATATGGATATAAGTTTAATTAGATTTATATTAGATTGTTTAATTTCAGTAAATATATTAGATTGTTTAATTTCAGTAATGTTTGTTTCTTCTTCATAAAATATAAAAATCAAAAAGAGATTCGTGGCTGTCTTAGGGAAGAATACACATGCTTTTTGCAGGTTTTAATCAAATCTGTAGGTTGTTCATAGTGTACATTTGTGAACAAGAAATATTGCAGCTGATAATTAGATAGTTGATTTGAGTTATTATAATAGTAATTAGTCGATTGTATAGAATAATTAGTATTTAATGTATTAGTTCCTTTTCTTTGTTTTATTAGTTTCTAGTTTCCTTTATTTTAGTTAGTTTCTTGTATTTAATTATAGTTTAGTTTGTTTTATTTACTTTAGTTAGATTACTTAGCTCAGATCAATTCTCTCTTTGGTTTTCTTAGAAGACCTTAGAGCGGCCAACAGAGCCGTTAAACTCGTCAGGGTGGTCCATTCCAAACGGCTTGGGTTATTTAGACAACCCCGGACCGGTTTCACTCTCCCAGTTGACGGACGGTCAATTTCGCCCGTCAACAGTTCTTTGAATGACAATCATAGGAATACATCACTATCCCTTGATCGTCAGATATTGCAAGTGGCTCAACATGAACTCATTCATTTTCACTTCACAAGATGTACTTGGGTACCTTAGCACTCATTGACATCAATGATGAGTTGCCTCACATTGGTTAACGAAATTCATCAATGGTCGGTAATCCAATGACTTCTCGTCATGCTCGACATCGACACACTCATTCGCATGACTAGAATTGTACCATTGGATTTAGCAGTGGGTGAAGACTATACACTTCTCCATGACTCCTCAGCAGTTACAGCAGCATGACTTCAGCTATATGAGAGTACTAGAGTCCCACTTCCTTACTTCCTCTTTTCCATGATTCATCAGTAGCAGTTCAAATTCCTCCACTTCACATTCTTTGATCAAACAATGACAATAGTCACAACTACAAAAATAGTCTCCTTTCACATGATCTTACAACATTGACATATTCCAAGCTCCAACAACCACATAAGCCATATTCCTATTACATAGTTCAACAACATTTTGGGTAAGTGGAGGTATGTTGTTTTCTACTCTTTAATCATGCAATTCCTTTCATGCTAGAGTGAATGAATTTGGAAAAATCCCTCACCATTCTCCCTTTCCTTTTCACTTCTATGACTCATGCCATGTTGCATGAGGTCATGCAACCAATTCAGTTGGGGAGGGGGGGAACTATATTCGCTATCATCACTCCATTTTTCCACTACCA
This sequence comes from Picea engelmannii, assembly GCA_009831015.1. Classification (NCBI taxonomy): domain Eukaryota; kingdom Viridiplantae; phylum Streptophyta; class Pinopsida; order Pinales; family Pinaceae; genus Picea; species Picea engelmannii. Next base: position 126,388 of record ML788036.1, on the reverse strand, counting down.
TTATTCCATTTTTCGTCTCATTTACCATTTACCAACATTTTTCTTCCAACGATACTCTGTTGCACTTTTCTTCATAAGCATTGATATACACATTGGCATGATTCACAAATATGTGAAAAGGGATTTCTTATACTCAGTGATTTTTCCTTATGCACATTGATATCTTATCTATTCTAGCAAGTAAATGGGTAAATTAATATCATAACAACAAGAGAACAAAAAATGAAATGAATGTTGTTTACACAAGAACCAACTTTCTCTATATTCATGGTTGTCACACAAGAACCAACCATAAGAAAATGTCAGTTGTTACTCATAGAAATCCCATCCTGAAAATATTCATCATCATCACTCAAAGCCAAAATTCAGATGCCAAAATTTCTTGAGAATATCTATGCACAGTTGCATGAGGACATGCAACAAGTTCAGTTGGGGGGTATGTTGGGACTCAGAAATGTCATATTTCCATCCAAATTTCCCTTCATCATTCTTCACATTTCATTGCCCCATTAACCTTTCATGATACCATTTTCATAATTAAATATGGGTTAAACCTTGTTATTTTCCAAATAATTTATTTTAGTATTAAAAGGGAATTTGTGATTAAATATTAGAAAATTAACATGTTTTCATATATCTCAAAAATGTGTGAGCTTTATCATGTGTAGGAATATGTGAAGGATTAATTCAAAAGACTTCTCGAATACTTCCTCCACCATTTCAAGATGTCAGGGGATAATTCAATCCTAATCCAAGGAGAAGATCATGGAGATTTGGTTGTCATATTTTATCCAAGATATATGAGAGATATGTGTGAGGATTTGAATGGATTATATTTTGTAATAAAGGGAAATGGGTTGAGAGAAAAGTGGATCTGTAATTATGAGATGTTTATCTCCTTTTCATTCTCTCATGTATAAAAGAGAGTGCACTCTCTTCATGAGGGAGAGAGAATCATTATTATGTAGATGATGAGAATCATTATTATGTAGATGATGAGAATCATTATTATGTAGATTGAGGAGAAGAATTATTATTATGTAGATTAAGGGAATTGTTATGAGATAGGTTCTTGAGGAGAATTGTTCTGATGTAGATTGGATTCATGAAGAGACTCCTTTTGTAAACCTACCTGTTGAAGATTAATGCAAGTTTGGATTCAGTGATTTTATCTCTCTTAGAAGTTATCATCTGTTGATATAAAATCTTCCATGTTGGCATCGGCAAGGGCCATTGATCTAGCTTGGTAAGCTTATTGTAAATTGTTAGTGTAGATTTTCATTTCATGTATTTGTTATTTCGATTTCATGTTATTTTGTTTAATTTCACTATTCGAATGTGTTGCAAAGTGTGGTAATGAAGGAAGAGTTGGATCTCTATATTTCACCATGCATGAGCTTTAATGGGGCATCCTACTTGTTCGTTTAGTTGCTCCAGGAGATAGAATCAAAGTTCATATTTTCTTTTCATGAACCATCAATGAACATGTCCATCACTTGAGAAAGAGCTTTTGCATGTTTATGAGTTTTTCTTTCCATCTTTCGAATTGTGTGAAGATTGTCATTTTTAAAAGTTTGTTGGTTTCTAAATGGTTTTCGTATCTATACTAAATAGACATAGGAACCTATCTGTTATCGGCACATATAGTGCATCAACTCTACTGATTATGAATCCTGGTTGATAATTTATGTTTGGTAATATATTATGCAAATAATTGCACCAACAAACAGAGTGTTCACCCCCCAATCTCTTCCCCTATTGTTGAGAGAATCTCATTGTCTCTCTCTTTTGAGATTTCCTTTGGTAGAGGATTGAAGTGATGGATACCGAGCTAGAAGGAACTTGTTTTCTTGGTTTCGAGCTGTGCCAACATGGAAGTCTGTAATGTTGACACTTATGTTAATCAATTATTAATAGAAATACTCCTTTCCCGTCCTATTGGTATCGTACAAATATATGATTATTATCCATGGGCATGTTTGTAATGTTTATTAATAGATTATTCTTTCTGATGTGATAACCCCTTTACATTATCACTATATACTTGCTTTAGCCCGTTTGCATGCATATTGGTCGTTTGACTTTTTGGTATGCTCTTTGACTACTAGTTGGCCTTGGGAATCTTTGTTGGGTTTCACCATCATTGATAATGGAGCTTCTTTTTCTCCCTCATTTGCTGCTACCTACCCCATGATGCCTTCTCATTTCACCAGGACAGATGCTTCCACCTCTTTCAATGGTATGAAAAATTACAACACTTAGTTCGCGCCTTGGGTCTTTAGTAATTTTTCTATTGATATGTCTTCACCTATGCAATCCTCTCCCTAGTACACATATATGAATCCTAGCATGGGATATGAGGGTATCATGGCTCTGATGCCTACTTCTTTATTTGATATGAGTCATGTCCCCATGCGAGGTTGGAACCTCCCCCCTTTTGAATCTCATGCACCACCATCCAGGAGCCAGTTCTTAGATAGGTTCCTTTCCAACTTATTATGCACCACCCATGCATCTGTTTCCCACCATGTCAGTTCCATTGAACATTTTTCTCATGATTGGCCCTCAGATGCCTTCAAGTATTTCATACATGGAAAACCAATTTTACGGTTCAGGCTACCCCCTTTATGAAACTCCTTCACAAGGGGGAAACATATATCATCACTCGAATAATTATTATATGACATCGATCCCTTCGCAAGCCTCAGTGATGGTTCCCGTCCAAACTTCTTTAGATAATTTTAGCACAAACTATCACCCTTCTGGGCAGGGACAAGGAGTACACCAGGATCCTTCCTGGCTTGCAATGTTTCATAATCAATCTTGTCTTGGACCTTGGAATCAAATACTTCCTTCTATCGCTAGCCTAGTCATTGTCAGTCACACTAGTGCTCCATCCCCAACCTCTGCCAGTCATGTTGGAGATGGGTCAACATTTTCTATGAATTATGTAGACAGGTCACACCCAACCTCTACTAATTATGTTGGGGGAACCATCCTTTTCACTCTGAATTATAACCATGTCACATCTCCAGCCTTTATTCATCATTCAGGAGATGAATCTCCTTCACCTTCTAATTACATCGAGAAGCCTAGACATCTCAGATGTAATCCTAAATTCCTTTGCAGTACTTGTGATGGAAATCACCTTACTCGTTTGTGTCCAGTTACTGCCGAGATACCAGAAGCGTTAGGCTCACCCAAGATCCCTTCGAATTCTGAGACATACCTGTTCTCTCCTCACACTACTTCTCGTTTGATATCCTCAGTGGTTTCACTACCGCAATCCCCTCCTAACCTCATCTCCTTTTTAAGAAATGAAGTGTCTTATGCCCCTGTTACTATGCATCCTCTTCAACCTATAATTGAAGAAGCAGCCAAACCAGTACAATCTTTGGTCAAACCTACCCTCCTTGAAGAGAGTGATGTGACTTTTAATCATGTCATCAACATCCCTAACCCTACTCCTTTGGAACAAGAGAGATTTATTCTTCCCCCAAATGATCTCTCTCCAAGTCCTGATGAAGTTCCCTTCAACTGGGATGACTTGATGGGGCACCCTATACCCCCACCGATGTCTTTTCCATTAAGAGACATTATTTGAACGATCACATAGACTGTATCCTCCATCAACACTTTCTCCTCCTCGTCTTGGAGAACTTTGGTTTTTCCCAATCTTTTTTTAGCTATCTGTAAGATACTAACTTTCCACAGAAGACCAAGACAAGAGCCTTGGCCTCCCCCTTTACATGTTGATTAAGACACCGAAAAATGAGTCTTAATTAAGCTCTTTTTTGACTCGTCTAAAAACTGAAAATATTTTTGAGTGATTTGTCCCTTTCACACTCATTAAACTAGATTTGAAAGGTCATGAGTCTTAGTTAAGATCTTTTCCAACTCGTTATCAAAAATGGAAAAGATCGCCGAGTGAACTTGTCTTTTACACACTCATAAATTGGATTTGAAAAGATGTCTATTTCGCACAAGTTTACCCATTTTTCACACCAAGTATACTACAAGGCACAAAAAAGGATATTTTTTGGTGTTAAGTTGTGATTCCATCTCATGCCCTCGCTTGCACTATTGGTCCTTTATCCGGTTCTCACTTTGCATTATAAACTGTTGCCTAAGAAGTTTTTCATCCTCATCCAAGTCGAGCCTTGTCTATCCTTCACAATTTGACACCCTATACCCTGGAGGAAACACTACCTTGTGTGTCCATCTCCTGCATGCATTTCCTTGCATTAAGCATAGGTACATTGCACTGTTGGAACTAGTTTTTCTTACTTGCGACACTCGCTTCCTCCTCTATATCATAACATTCATTTGTTATGAAAAAAAAACATATGGGTGGGAAGGGAGTACTATATAATAATTGGCAACAGTCGTGTCACCTTTGAACATAGCACAAAATTATTGAGTCCTTGTGTCATCATAATTTTGGGTTTTAGCATGGACTTAGGAAGCTGATCTTGTTACAGAGTTTTCTCTATCGACTAGTTACTTTTCTATCCCCTATAGAGAATGTTATTGATGCCTCCTACATCTAATCATCACATCATTGATTCTATGTTGCTAGAGTCCACCACATGTCTCATGCTCTTGTTCAAAGGAAGTCTCACAACTTGCGTCATCCACTCCTCAAGAATATTGACTTTGCATGTTGGCCACACCCTCAGTTTGTCTCAAAATCACATGATACTATGGTCTTATCACACACCTTGGCCCTACTTACATCATCGATAGGTCACCTTGAACCCAAAAATCGACATTTCATCATTGGTCATTGAATGAGTGGTTTCCCTTGTGTTTGACGGCAAGAAATCTATTCACACTTTGGGATTCATGCAGTGTCTTGGATACCATTAGTCTTATTGATGGTTTCCTCGCCTCTGTCAGCATTTTTCATCATTGGCTGCTATTCAGAGGGTCTTTTCGTGTACCGCTTGCATTTGATACACGTGAAATATGCACAGGGTCTTTAGTTCATGAACATGTTCTTCATCCGATCTCCACCAAATCATGACTCTCCTTCTTTGTTCCTCGTGTTGACTGATGAGATATTCCTTAATGCTCTCCTTTCAGCGAGTCTCTTTCCATTGACTTCAACTCATTTATTCTGGATATGGGACCTAGATTTTTATGAGTACCTTGAGGCTTGCAGTCATTAGTGGAAGGCTCTCTCTCCATTGACAAGTGGGAATACATCAATGTCTCTTGATCAATGGATTTCTCAAGTGTTTGACACATAATCCTTTATTCACACTTGTAGGAATGTACTCGGTGCCTTGATACCTACTTTCATTATTGGTAGGTTGTCTTGCATTTGTTAATGATATACCTCAATGACCGATAATCAAACGATGTCTCATTATGTTCGACCTCAAATCCTTTAATCACATGATGTAGACTTTCACCCTTAGCAGATAGTGTAGAAGAGTTAAAGACATCACTATGTGGTCGCATCTTTCCTAAGTTGTTGCTTCCCTTTCATTTCACCAACACATGTTCGACTTTAGTGATCATGGGAGATCTGATTGTACTCCATGGTATAAAGATACCTTCAGATTGATTTTGAGACTGGTTTCACTGGGCCCTGTTTGTGACTATGACAACTTTTGGCATATAACTGCAATTGTATCTGCCTATTCATAGACACAAACACTTACTCGGTATATTTTCCGCATGGATATACATTGTATTCTTGGCAGCCATGTATGAAAAGTCAGTACAGAATGTAATGAGCAATCGAGTTCATCCAGCTGGTTCTCTACCACTCCACTCCTAGGTTATTTATAATGTATTTCAACCATCACAGATACTCCTCTGATCTCACACATTAGGGGGCATCTGTTATAGCAATATTTGGCTCACCATTGATATCTTGCATAGAGGGCCTTTTTCCATTTCCATATGCAGACTTATCATCCCTTTTTGATAAATCTAGAGCTAAAAATAAACATTTTTCCACATATACATGCCCTATCAGCTATACACCAAGCGCATACTTAGGTTTCTCCACTACAGCCCGTGTACATCAGGATTTGTGCTAGAAAATACAAAAATGGAGTTAATTTTCCATGTCATGACAAGAGATGTTTTATCCTTGGCCTTCCATATACTGGAAACATTTTGACTCGGCCCTTCATTTTCATTTTGAAGGCTATAAGAGAACAATTTCGAGCTATGGAAAAAGGGAGAAAGAATTCAACTTTGAGAGAAATTTTACTTTGGAGAAATTACTTGATATTGAGTCTTCATCCCTTTGTCCCTCAATTCTGAACATAGTGTTCATCCCCCAGGCTCTTCCCCTATTGTTGACAGAATCTCATTGTCTCTCTATTTTGAGCTTGCCTTTGGTAGAGGGTTGAAGTGATGGCGACCCAATTGGAAGGAACTTGGTTTCTTGGTTTCGAACCATGTCGATGCAGAAGTCTGTAATGTTGACACTTCTGTTGATCAATTATTAATAGAAATACTCCTTTCCCATCCTATTGGTATCATGCAAATATATGATTATTATCCATGGGCATGTTTGTAATGTTTATTAATGGATTATGCTATCTGATGTGCTAACCCCTTTACATTATCACTATATACTTTCTTTGCTTGTTTGTTAAGAATTTATTGTAGGTATAAAGCTTTGGTTCGAAGTGCTCAATGATGGAACATCATCAAATATTGGATCTAGGTAGGCCTATTTCTTATCTTGCACATTAGTTTAAATAGCATACAATGGAATTGAGTTGATTTCTATAGTCATACTCATCTATTGTGGTTTACCCTTGGCCATAGAGAGTTTTCCCCTCATAATAGTCGGACCTATTAATATTATGGTAGCTGCGGGAGGTATTTACCCCCATGTGTGAACCTGACGAGAATAAAAGACTCCAGGAAGCAAGAGAAACCCCAATGAATTGGCATATAACCCTAGAAGCCTTGTTGGCTCAAGAAGATAATTTATATTAGGCTATTAGCCTCCAAGAGAAGAAGTCGGCCAGAATTAATAATAATATATTGAACAAACACATACCCACAAGGAGAAGTCATCCCCAACAAACTGGCAGGATTACTATAAATACAGGGTGCCAGTTCTCATTTGACAACATCTCAGAATTGCAGTTTCCTAGTTGGTGCGCACTGTAGTTGCAGTCTGGTGCGCAGGTTTGGAGGAGGGTTGCAGGTGCAGCTGCAACAACAACTAGTTTTCAGTATTGGCTTGGATATCTCTTGGCTAGGGTTTGGGACTATCTGATCAGTCTTTTGTGTTGTGCTATCCTTGGGGAGAGATGCACTACCCTTTGTTTAGCTATCTATCCTAGGGTTTGCTTCCAGAGGAATTCTCAGGTCAAGGTTAAGGTGCTTGGAGGGAGGCTTCGGCCTGTGGTTGGGTGATGAGGGTATCGTCAATGGTAAAACGATCACACCATATTCTATATTCTAATAGGTTATGGGCCCACACCCCTTCAGTCAGCCTAAAATGTTGGAAGGAAACCTAGCCGCTAGATATTGAGCTCGTTCAGGAACTGTCACTAGGGTTACTAGCAGGAGTAGCTTCCAAAAGCACTGCAGCTAGGGTTACCAGCAAAAGCAGCTGCAGAAACCCTAAACCTCTTTTCGAGGCACCTTAAGTGATGAGATTGACCTAATCTCTAGATAGATCAATGTGCCCTAGCCCAGCGCATCTCCTGGTACTCTCAGAAGGCCAAGATGTGAAGTTTGGATTTCTGGTCAAATCTAGGGTTTAACCAAGTCAAGCAAGCCATGACGAACTCTATGAAGTCTGAGAACAAGTTAGATGGAGCTTCTAACTTCAGAGCATGGAAGACAAGGATTGACCTCATCCTTGCTAAGAATAAAGTGTTGGACATTGTGAAAGGAAAGATCGTG
>ML788036.1:87429-116444 GCA_009831015.1 Picea engelmannii | reverse complement strand
AAGAAGAATCAAGGATCAATGCAAAAGAGAAACCTCAAAAGAAGTACGATGATCAAGCCTTCATAGCAATATTCAAGAACTTCAGGAACAAAAGGAAGTTTGGTTCAAGGAGGAAGCCAAATCAAGAGAAAGACATTTCAGAAATAAAGTGCTTCAACTATCAGAAGTACGGTCACTACAAAAATCAGTGTCCCGAGATAAAGAAAAGGAAAGAGAAGCATGAAGCATCAGTTGCCGAAGAAAAGGAACCTACAAAGAAGATTAAGCAGGATGGAAGAGACTTCTTCTACTAAAAGGTAACAACACTCTTCTTATTTTCTTGTACATATCTTGCTTGCATCGTCTCTGTACATATCTTGTATATCTATATCTTGGAAGATAATGTGTTTCAAGAAGAACTATACCTATGAAAGAACAATAAGATAAGAATGAATATCATTAGATATTACACATGAAAGAATGAAATATATCATGTGAAAGATATTACAAGATAAGCCGAAATCAAAATCAATCTTGAAGAAGCTTAGAAGCCAGACATCAAGAGAAATTGGAGAAAGACTTATGACGACAACTAAGATGGAAACGTGGACTCTGTTAGACAAACAAAGCCAATTATATATTGCAGAAGACAATAAGGATGCAGATGAAAGTGCGGACTCTATTATATATTGTAGAAGACAATAAGGACGAAGACGGAAGCATGGACTCAGTCAGACGAAGGGAGCATATTATATGCACTCATACATGAAGCAAGGATTAGGAGGGAGCTAATCCTATGATCCATTGAATATGATGAAATACATATATCCATGATATCAGCCATGAAAAGATAGTACATGTTCAACTCAACCGCAGAAGAAGACCTCTTCGAAGAGAAGCCTTAAAGTATTCCTGGTTGTCCATCCAGTTCTATGATCCTATGATGAAGGTAAGAAGTGGAATCTCTATGGCATGGAATCTATAAGAAACTCCATCAACCCAAGAGCTAAAGAAAACATGAAGAAGAGCATGTAGGTTCCAAGAAAGAAGAACCGGAACAACCAGTCATTCTATCAAGAATCACAATATTACTAGCCTAATATGAACTCACTAAAAGTAATCAAGTAGAAGAACTGAAAGTCGTGATGAAGAATAGTGTACGGAAGACTTATGAATGAAAGCATTTCCAGAGGTTCTCTCAGATGGAGGGAGAAGACTATGATGATTGATTGTTCCAGTACACTAGACTTATCTCTATATAAGTCATTATATTATCCACAACATCCATGAGTCAGAATTCTACATCAGATGAATGCAAAGAATGTTCTCCAGAAGAAATTGAGTAAAGAGCGCATACAGAGCAATCTCAAGACTTTGAGGCAAACTAGAAAGATACTCCTGTATGCAGATAAGAAGAAGACAACTTGATGGAGAACCTCCAGTGCATAGCAGAAGCATGGTGAAGATTTTCTATAACATCAAGATGACTATTCAGAAGATCAGATCTCATGATGATAGAAGAAGTACCACATGAATATGTTCCATTTCTCCAACTATGATATACTCTACTGTTCAGATCTACATGAAGTCTTCACAGTGTTCCAGACTATAGTACAAGCATTGCATTATCCATGATGAAGTCCAGAAAGGAGAAAGTGATTCTCCAATACATAACTCCACAAATGAGCAGACAAGCATACATTTATGTAAAGCCCATATTCGACATGAAATAACTTGCATACTCAAGATAGAGCTCGTGGAAATAACTCTATTAACTGGAAGGGAAGACTCTTCAAGCTAGAAGAAGGTACGCAAACATTTATTTTTGTTATTGAAATAACTCTCCAGTTAGGAGGGAGCATTTATCTTTGTAAAATTCCAGATTGGACAGATGATTTCCTGTTCGGAAAGTGGATTGAGATTTCTGACGGATAGTGGCTTCCCATTGTAGTTAACATGGGAGGTTAACTGATTGCTGATGTATCATAGACATTGACTTCCCATTATGGGGAGTGGTCTAGGATAGTCATTCTTCTTGGAAGTCACTCTGTGTAGTGGTCAAGTAGAATGGTCTGCCTCACCGGGTAGTCATTCTTTTGAAGTTCACAGTTGTGAGCAGTTTCGAAGAATTGTCCTTTTTGGAGATTGATGCAGGACAAACATTCCTAGAGGGAAGACTCATTCTTTCTAGGATACACTTTGTTTAGTGTCAGAGGAATGGCCCAGGGTGGGGGATGGTCTGGACAGTTTCTCCTCGAGGGAAAACTCATTCTCTCCAGGCTACACCTTGTTTGGTGTCAGAGGAATGGCCCAGGGTGGGGAGTAGTCCAGGATTAGCAATTAGGGACAATTATTCGTCAAGGGAAGACTCATTCTCTCCAGGTTACACTTTGTTTAGTGTTGGAAGAATGGCCCAGGGTGGGGAATAGTCCAGGATAGTCATTCCTTAGGGAAAACTCATTCCCTCCAGGTTACACTTTGTTTAGTGTCAGAGGAATGGCCCAAGATAAAGAATGGTCCAAGCATTTCTTGAGGGAAGACTCATTCTCTCCAGGTTACACTTTAGTGTCGAAAGAATGGCCCAGGGTGGGAAATGGTCCAGGTTCAAAAATAAGAAACAATCCTTCTTCCTTGGCTGAGAAGAATGGGGCAGAGAGCCTATCATTGATATTCTATTTTGAGGGTAGACATTCTTTCAGACCTCACAAATGTGAGTGAAATATTGGCCCAGATGATTATTATTGATGCTATATATTGAGGGCAGACATTCTTTCAGATCTCATAGACGTGAGTGAAAGATTGGCCCAGATGATCATTGTTGATATTATATACTGACAACAGACACTCTTTCAGATCTCACAGACGTGAGTGAAAGATTTGCCCAGTTGATTCAGTCTTTATAATAACATTGTTTCTATGCAGATGAAGACCACTGTGGTGGTAGAAATTCTTTCAGATCTCACAAACGTGAGTGAAAGATTGGCCCAAATGATACAATTTTTATCATAACATTGTTTCTATGTAGGATGCTCTCAGATGTTTATTATGAAGACTATATGACAGTAGATGAGGACTACTATGGTGAATATGTTTCACCATTCGCAACCATACATTGTTGATCAAGTACTTGTGTGTTACTTGATGTGGTAGTTAACCACTGGATTGTAGTTATGTACTACTATGAATAGACACAGGTGTGTTCTATCCTTGTTCTGATTGCCTTGAAGACTATCAGCATATTATTGGAGATGATCATTTAGATGAATGATGAACAGAGATTTTCCAGACGGAAAATAGTTCAGATCTTTTACTCCTCTTGTATCACTCCATGGTGAGAGTGACTTATCCAGCATCAAATCTAACTACTCAGATGAAGTATGGTTTCGAGAGATGATGCAGCTGATGGTGATGGTTATGCTCATGATCTAGTCATGAAATAGTCTAGATGACTATATTGATGCTACCGGGTAAATGGTATGTTTTGTGCTCAAGTCCATTACCCGTAAATACCTCTCTAGCTAGGAGGGAGTGTTAATATTATGGTAGTTGTGGGAGGTATTTAACCCCATGTGTGAACCTAATGAGAATAGAAGACTCTGGGAAGCAAGAGAAACCCTAATGAATTGGCATATAAACCTATAAGCCTTGTTGGCTCAAGAAGATAATTTATATTAGGCTATTAGCCTCCAAGAGAAGAAGTCGGCCAGAATTAATAATAATATATTGAACAGACACATACCCAGAAGGAGAAGTCGGCCCCAACAAATTGGCACTGAGGATTACTATAAATACAAGGCACCAGTTCTCATTTGACAGCATCTCAGAATTGTAGTTTCCTAGTTGGTGCACACTGCAGTTGTAGTCTGGTGCACAGGTTTGGAGTAGGGTTACAGGTGCAGCTACAACAACAGCTAGTTTTCAGTATTGGCTTGGATATCTCTTGGCTAGGGTTTGGGACTATCTGATCAGTCTTTTGTGTTGCGCTATCCTTGGGGAGATATGTGCTTCCCTTTGTTTGGCTATCTAGCCTAGGGTTTGCTTCCGGAGGAATTCTCAGGTCAAGGTTAAGCTGCTCGGAGGGAGGCTTCGGCCTGTGGTTGGGTGACGAGGGTATCATCAATGGTAAAATGAGCACACCATATTCTATACTCTAACAAGGCCCACTTGGGATTCTTCAGGGATGGTATTAAGGAACAATACTACACTATTGTAAGCTATGATGACCAGTATATGAAATGGAGCACACTACAACTAGAAAGGGACCAAATAGTACAAGAGTTAACAAATATCTTCCATAACCTTCACACCAATATGGGTATCAAAGACTCCAAATGACATTTGGTTCTCAAGTATCATGTCTTTCTACATAGATTCATCCAAACATAAATGGAGTTTCTGGACATCTCATCACTAGGTGTGACTTATCGATATGTTGTCAAAACCAATAAAAAATTTAAATAGAAGAAGAAAGAGTTTGGATATACAAATTCCTCATAGTAGAAGTAGGGAAAAGGATTCCCCAACCCATATAAAAATGGACATAGAAAGTATGGATCCCCTTGGTAAAACCAATCCAAGTCACAAACAAATAAGGGTAATGAGAAGATGAAGAAAGACACTAGGAAGTGGTGTGAATTCCATAAAATCCCTTGGCATAACATTGATGAATGTCTCTCAAAGTAGTCATTGGTGGCTGAGTTAAAATCCTCATATTCAGAGGCAAGTTATGAATTTGATTCATATCAAGAAAAGGGGAAAAAAATGATTGATGAAGAACCTAGTGCTAATGTCGCTACCACCAAGGTCCAACCAAGTGAACCAGAAGAATCAAAGGAAGGTGAACACCTTTTTCACTCGCATATGTGGGTGAAGGGTGCTCCACTACATTTCATTTTCAATAGTGTAAGTAAAATTAACTTCATCTCAATAGAGGTCGTTAAGCATTTAGAAATTCTAATGACACAACACCCACAACCGTACTCCATCGAGTAGCTCCACCAAGGAAGATATCTTCATGTGATCCGACAGTGTCATGTGCCCTATGGAATCAAGCCCTTCAAGGATGAGATATTGTATGATATTTCCCCCCTTGAATTTTTTGATGTTCTTTTAGGCAAACCATACTTGTGGAAATGACATGTTGTATATGAGTCTAGACATCACAATGTTATTATTACTTTGGGTAGAAAATTGTACAGGATAGAAAAGGTAGCTCTGCCTACTGCCATTTCTTTGTTCTTTTCTAAGAAATGCAAGAAGGCCATTTCCCATATCAGGAAACTTGTCTTCTTTGTGATTTTATCTCAAAGTGAACAAAAAGTCACAACCACATCCATGGCCTCTACAAAGAGTCTCTCAATGCAATAGAAGCAAGTGGAAAAGATCATGGAAGAATACAAAGACATCTTATCCTCACCTATCGGGGTACCACTACACTGTCAGGTAAATCTTTCAATCAATCTAACCCCCGATGCACCTCTACCCAATGGGTCAGTCTATCGCCACTCTCTAATGAAAAATGAGGAAATCAAGTGACATATCCAAGAGATTCTTCAAAAGGGGTACATATGACCCAACTCCTCACCCCTCAGGATCCCAATTGTACTCATGTAGAATAAATATGGGACTTGGTGAATCTGCATTTATTACAGAGTGCTAAACAAATCATATTTAGGAACTGATACCCAATTCCCCGAAGTGGTGACCTTCTCGACCAACTCAAGGGATCCAATTTTTTCATTAATATTGACCTGAAATATGGATACCACCAGGTCCCAATAGAACATACTGATGTATGCAATACTTATTTCAAGTCCAAATAAGGTATTTTATAATTAATAGTACTTCCCTTTGGTTTGACAAATGCTCCAACAACTTTCATGATATTGATGGACAATATATTGTGGCCTTTCACTAATTCTTTTGTGGTGGTATATCTGGATGATATCCTCATATTAATAAATAATTGGGCAGAGCACTTGAAACATATTCAACAAGTAATTCACACTCTATGACAACACAAGCTATATGCTACCCTGGAAAAATGCTCCTTCAACATGAACAGAGTCCAATACCTAGACTACATTGTTGATGATTGTGGCTTGCATGTGGATCCAACCAAGATCCAAGTCATTCATGACTAACAAAACCTAATCATAGTAACCGAGATTCAAAGTTTCTTAGGACTTGCCAACTTCTATCATAACTTCATGTTGGGATTCTCCAGTATTGCATGGGTCCTCATCCAAGTGACAAAGGGTGGTGGCAAGACAACGTTTGTGTGAGGGAAGTCACAAAAAAAAGTGTTTGATGATCTAAAAAATCTCTTAAGCTCAACTCCAGTACTCTCCTTACCTGATATGTAACAACCTTTTGATAATGAGACTGATGCGTCACTATATCATGGGCACAATTCTCACTCAACATGGTCATATAGTGGCATATCATAATGAGACACTATCAAATTTCATCTGTAAGTATCCCAACTATGACAAAGAAATGTATTCCATTGTAAAATCCTATCGACAATGGAAGCACTACATTCTTGGGAAGGATACAATCATCCACACTAATCACAAGTCTTTGTAGTTTATGCAGACACAAGGAAAATTGCAGAATGATTGCCATCAAAAGTGGTTGACATACTTGCAGAATTTCCATCTCAACATCAAATATAATATAGGATCACCAATAATGTTGTTGAATACTCTAGTTGAACTCTATTTGAAGCCTTAACCATGTGTCATGGGAATAAAACAACCCCACTAAAACTATTAGTTTTAATGGACACTCATACTACCAAATTTTCTACAAGGCACTACTCTCTATTCACCTGATTATTTCCTCACCTAAAAGATTAATATCTTGCATTTGACCACCTGATAGAATCTTGAATATCCTTCAAGATCATCGCTTTGGACCCTTTTTTCATATTTACTCAATATTTATCCCCTCCCCATTCTATTCACATAACCTTAGTCCTAGTCTTGTTGTCGTTTCTCCTTTTCCCACTTTGTAATACCTCCAACTTTAAAATCTCGACGGTGATGCCTTATAACTTCATCGTCAGGGGAAAATTTATCTAAATGATCTTTATTATGTTTTTTTTCACATCGTCTTTGATGATACACTCCTTTTTTAAGGCCATGTCATATTACAGGAGGCACGGAAGGATGTGATGATGAATCCACATGAAAATGATTACTTAGGCAGGCCCCATTTCCCAGTCATATCACAAGACCACCTGTTGAGATCATTTACCCTTTATGGGTTTTCCTTCCCCATTCTTTCTTTCCAACTTCTTTTTTCCATCTCTTTTCCCTCTTCTACACCTCCTCTTGATTCTGTTTTTCTTTTATCCTTTCTTCTCTCCCTTTCTAGTTACCATACTTAGCCATATTTCAGTAATGCGTAGATTTGCAGGTTAGTGGGTTGGAAAACCTTCATCTCCATCGACTTTTCCATGTCATAAGTCCATTGCTACACTTAGCCATTTTTTTCAATTTCATGGGTTTGCGGGTTCAATCCCTCATCCTCCAAGTTTCGTGATCTTCACTTTGCACCCCAAGTTCTGTGATCTACATTTTGACCAACGTATTATTTGTGGGTTCCTAGCCCCAAATTATTTTATTCCTATTGCATGCAAGTCCGATTGACCACCTTTATACACTTAACATATTTTTGATCTTCTATAACCACGGGTTTGCAGGTTCCTAGGTTGGCAGGTTCATGAAAATATCCATATTCAAACTCTCTCTCATTCGTCCCGGCCATTCTCTTGTTTTTTCCAATATGCATTAAGTGTTGTTTAATGCTAACAACTATTGTTCAGGCTCCAAAAATATCATCATTAATGGAGAAAGGTTTGGGGAATTACTCATTAAATTTCATTAAATATCCATTTTCCAAGGGATTAAATTGTCACCATCTCTCTGAAAATATTTATTTGAGGTTATTATCTAGCTAAATAAATTCTACCGTCAACCTATGGTATCATAAACTTGAAAACAATTTTGTGGTGATACTTTAAATATCTTTGGTCATGAACACCAAAACTTCTAATGGTCAAGAGAATATTCATATTATTCTTTTCCTCCTACACATAAAGACGTAATTTTGGCATTTGTAATCGCTCGTTTCGGGTGTGTTCCTGAGGTTTTTGAGTGTAAATAACTTGTTTCATGGTGTGTGGACAAGTATGTTCCAACCCAGGAATTATACAACTCCAAGATAATTATCTGATTTCCCTTTCACCGCAATTTTTTCGCGAGATGTTGAAGATCCCATAGTCGACGCTTACTTTCAAAGGAGAAGACTACATATATTTTTGGAAGATACATAACAATGGGATTGACCTCTTACCTAAATTTTTGGATAATTCTGCATCTATTCCAAAAGACATACCCAAAATCCAGGTTGAGTCTTTTAAAAAACCCTATTGAGAAATTACATGGTTGTGTACAGGGTTGATAGGTTAAGAAAGCACTGCTTCTATCTCTTGCATGATTTTATATATTCTGTATATTATAGTGAAATAACAGACCATATTTGACTGGGGAAAAATGATTTATATCAAAATATCATCCCAGTTATCACACTATAAAAAGGACAAAAAACTTTTATGGCTTCTTATCTGATATTCACTATTGTGTATTGTTGTCAATTCCCAAACTTAACCATAAGTAAGAGGATGAATCATGAAATATATTAATTTACCTTATGGTATCCAACACTATGGATACATAATACCCCTCTGTATTTTTATGAATTCTATAATGATTTGTTTTTAGTATTCAAAGTGTTTTTTGTTGGGAGAAAATACTTCAAGGATATATGACCAAGATAACATATTTTTAGAGAAAAAAGGGGAAATAGAAAAAATGGAGAGTCATGGTGTTATAAAGATATTTTGTTCGCAAGAAAATCCTTGTTTTCTCTCATATAATGTAATTGAAAACCATTTATTACAAAGGTGGAAAGGAAATATAAATTCTGGCTACAGTTTTTCCATGAAAAAAAGAAAACTCAATTTATTCCCCTACCATGGAAAATTGGAGATTTCATGTTCAGAAATATAAATAAAATTGATGAGTTTTTAAATCACTTTAACAATGTTAATTTAAGGTATGTTGAAAGGATAAATGACTTTGATCTGAACAAAATCTTTGTAGAACATATTCTTTCAGTGGGATTCAATAACTCGTTCATCCAAACTATCATGAATGAAGAATAATAAGGTTACAACCAAAGTAGTCATGTACATGATGCTGGTGACCTAGAAACATTACTGAGTAGTAATGATTTTTATAAGCAAAGGGGAAAAATTCCCAGTGAAAGGAGCACTAAATACCTAGTTTTTACTCCCAAGAATACCACATCCCAAAGAAATGCTCCAACGACCCACCCAGTTAAAAAGGTTTTCAACATTAGTTCAAGTGGAGGGGGAGAGAAGAATACTCCCCTTGGTAAAATCAAGAGTTCACATAAGCTCCCCTTGAGAAAGAAAAGGAATAATTTAGTCCAAGAGGAAGAGGATTTATAGAAAATGACATCCAAATATTTTCTCTAGAGGACATGGAGCCAGAAGTAGATATTGAGAAAATATTTCCCACAATGGAACAACCAAAAAATATGGCTCAACAAAAATCTTTATTGGAATTCATTGTGAATGAGACCTTCAGTGAATAAGAATCCTTCACTTTTCAAAGTGTTGTTTTTTGACAAAGAATCTAAAAAATTGATTGTAGAAATAAGTGACCAGAAGAATAAAAAGGGAAAGTCTCATTCATAGGTTGACCTGAAGGACATGTGATCATCCCAAATTTCCAAAATCCACAGGGAAATCGGGGATTCTCTTGACAATTATATTGATGGTTTGGAAGTTTAAAATGCTAAGTTAAAACAAAGGATCAAAGAATTGGAAAATTCCTTAATTCCTCTTCCAATATTGGTAAGTCCTTTGTCAATGGTTAAACCAATGACACCCGCTATTAAGTAAAAAGGATCTCCTAGTTTACTCACAACTGTCCAAAGTTATGTAGAGAAAAACATTAAAAAGAGAATGTCATTGATAACAAAAGTATGGGAGGTATAAAAAAATGTTGTTTCTTTCGGCTCAAGGGCACATGCTTTTCACGAGTAGCTGGAAGTTGATTTGAATAATGAAGAAGGTTTCTACATTGACGTTGTCTTTCCATTTGGAATAAAACTCTCAAACATGACAGAATTGAAAAGAAGAGAAGAGGATCTTCCTTGTCTAAGTCGAACTAAACAATTGAATGCTTGTTGGAAAGAAAAGATCAAGAATTTGAATAACATTGTCCAAGCATGCAACAAGGCCATAGTAAAAAGAGACGAATTGTTTAAAAGACCCACATAGATAGATCTAGATAGAAGCACTGATGAAGTCGAAGACTCTAAGTTAATTCTCAATTCAATGTTTATGACAAAGAAACAACTTGATGAACAAGTTGAGATATTAAAGGGGTTATAAGATGATAAATTTTATGGCATAATTGAACATAATGAAGAAGAAATAGATAATTGGTTGGTTGATTATTCTTTAGAAAATCAAGATATTCAGGAGGCAATACATGGGATTTCTCATTACTTAAGAGACTTGGAAGGTGAAATATTCAATAGTAAAATTAGGCATGAAATAAATGTTGCACCAATGAAAAACTACATTGAAGATTGGTTTTAAAAGGAAATTGATAAATTAACCAAAGAAGGCCAAGAAGTAGTGGCTAAGATAATTCCTATAATCATCAATGAGGGAAATAAAATGACAGCAACAAGAAAGTGATTGAGAGAGAGGCCATCATAGTAAGTTATGTTCATCACGTCTTGTTTTTTTAATCATTTTCTCATCTAGTTACTCTGCTTATTTAACTAGAATGGTTTAACCAAAATCTGATAACTCCTTCATGTCTTCTTTCCAGGTCTTGCTACTCTATCATCACCCTCCATATTCTTTCCACAACTTACTTCTTGTTTATATTTTCTTTAGGGTCCATGGGAGCCCCAATCCTAGTCCTAAGGAAAAACACATTTAAATTTCAAATATTTGTAACAGACTCTGTATTTTTAGAAATCCCAAGAGAACTCTTTTGAGATTAGTTTTGACTATATTTTATAACTCTGAGTTTTGAGTATAAAATATTTGAGATTGATCTATCATTTTATTTATTTTATATCCACATGTGTTTACTTTGTTAAAGTTCTCTTATGCGTGAAGACCATTTTATTTTATTTTATGTGATCAAAAATCTTTAGTTTAACTATGATGGATGTGAGAAAATTTTGTTTATATTTTTCAAATATGTGATGTGTGAGGTTCATGATCATCTCTTCGGAACTCTATTTAAAAACTTTTTTTTTTTATTTCACTACAATCATTATATTTCTTTGAATATCATGATGGACTTTCTTAAAGTCCCATATTATTTTAAAAATCTAGAATTCCAAGAAAATCTTGAAAAAAAGAGGAGTACCACCTGTATAAAAACACAAGGGGATTTGTATCCTTGTGAGGTTGTCATTTTGGTCCTAATGGATTCAAACGTCAATAGTTTTGGAAACCATATTGGGGAATGACTGAAAATTTGAAATCTGGTTTAACATTTTTTAAAGATACATGACTTTACCCTAGGCTGATCAACCCCACCTAGAAATTGGTTTAAATAATCAACGAAGTATATTACATCAGTTATATAAGTTGGTAATAATGATAGCCGATACCATGGAAGAATTGGAAATATCTTGGCATATATTGGTCCAAGAATAAGAAAGATAAATCCTCCATAGATAGAGGAGAGATGAGCGACAAGACTGAAGAAATGAAATACTAGCTCAAGAAACACAAGAACAAGGTCAGAATTAAAGTTGGACAAATATAAGGGACCCATTAACAAAAGTAAATGAAAGTTGTAATACCCCAAGGATGAGCCCCAGTTGTATTATGAATTGAAAACATGTTTTGCACGCTAGTGAGCTGAGTGGTTATAAGATGAGAGACTTATTTATTTATTAGGCTGGTGAGACAGATGCCAAGGCTAGGAGACTGATTTTTGTATATGTAATTATGTAGATCATTAATAAAAATATAAACATTGTTTCATGTAGACTGACCACAAAGAAGAGTTATGGGGGAATAAGCTCCATTAGATAGGGCAAGGGAGGGGGCTAAGTATTTGGTCCTAGGGGCTAAGCTAGGGGGCTTACCTCTAAAGGAATAATATTTTAATATTAATTATTGAAGGCTAAGGTGAACATGATATGTTTTTATCCTAAGTTCCTGGAAAAGGGAACATATGCTAAATGGAGGGCATGCAGCTCTAGGGAGACAGGTGTCGAACTGGGTGCATGCAGTTAAACCTAAAGAGTTGATCCATCTTGGGGGTCTAGAATCGAGTCTCCCATCCTTAGTCTGAACCTGGGGGGGCCTCCATCATTGACCTCTATGTTTTGATTCCTTGTCACGCACCCTGAAACCAGTGAAAATCGAGGGACTGATCTGTGTCTCCTGTGAAGTCTGAGCACCCTGCAATTGTGTAAGCCATGTTGTGGCATAATTGTTTGTTGTTGCAGCCATGCAGTTCCTTGATTGAGTGTGGATTGTTGTCATTATTTGTTTCTTATTGAACCTTGATATGTCTTAGTGTTTGAATATTATCGTTTTGGGTGTCCATACCCGTTTTCCTTGTTGTCATTGTTGTCACTCGTACTTGGTTGTAGCTAAGTAGAAGATCGGTTGAAGATGCAAGTTTTCAAGCCTGTGTGAAACTCTCTGAGGTGAGAGAGTTTGTTGGGAAGTGATTTCTCTTCGAAGGGAGTCTCGTAGTAGCTACAATAATCTGAGACTTTTGGTCCAGCCTGTTGTTGAAGCCCAAGGTAAGGGAGGTGTACTAGCCGGTAGACTTGTATTAGTGAAGGTGTGCCCTCCTGGGGTAGAGTGGGCATGTGAGGAATGAGGGTCTGTGGTTTGTGGGCATAAGTGCCCACCCACCCCAAAGGGACCTAGCAATAGAAAATCACTTGACGCAAGTGCGGCCGACTGGGATAAAATGTTGAATAAGATGAATGTGAGCCCTTCCCCTTCTTCTCATGACACTGAGAAGCATAATGGCCAAACTTCTGACACTTTAAACACATGATGTGGCTAGAAATAAATCAAGATTCAAAGTGTAATGGAAAAATGACATATATAAAGGCCCTAACATATCCTAACTCAAATAACCAGAAATGGGCGACTAGGAATGACAAAACAAGAAATATTAGTGTCGAATAAGACAACATTGGATTCCTTTGTTTTGTGCAACTTCCTTGTTGTCCTTGCCCAGCCTAGAATTCCCTTGCCTGGTGGACTTTAGTCCCATCTTGGGGTTGACCCACTACTAAGCGTGATGAGAAGTGTGGTCTAAGGCTAGAAGGTTCATGGAGGTTCTGCACATAGTTGGTGGTGTTACTCCAATTGAAAAGATAACTATCATTTATTTTCTTAATTTATATGTTATGCATGTTTGTGATTCTTGAATGTTATCATGTATTCTATTGCATATATGAATTACTGTTAGTTCCATTAATTCTGTATGGTAGTAGTAATTATGTGTTTAATTGTGATTAAGTGTTTTAATTTCATTAAAATGAATATATTATATAACTGTATATTTCACGTGGTAGCATTACTCAGTCTCTGGAGGGCTAGGGATGTTACAATTTGGTATCAGAGCTAAGTGAAGTGTCAGAGAAGTGGTGTTTCCCAACCTGTTGGTGGATAGGGACATTAAAATTTGGTATTAGAGCCAAGGTTTCAACACTCATCCTGGATAGGCCATGCTAGTGGAAATTGAAGAAAAAGTTTCGAAAAGAATTGTTGTAAAAGTAGACAAAATTTGAGTTCAGAGCCAAGGTTTCAACACCAAACCTGGATGGGTTGGATAACTAGTCTTTGGACCCTATTTGGCCACAGGGAGATAGATCACAACACTGGTGGTGTTGGGACTGTAGGATCTATTTGAAAGGAAGGGAAATCCTTTATGACCATCAAATCTAGAGAAGGTGCATGAGGTTTATGTTGGAATCCCTTTAGACTTTGTGATGTTAGTGAACCTAGATGAAAGATAAGAGGAACGAAAAAACCTGAAACTCTAAATTCCCAGGGAATATCTACACCATAGATCGGAGGAAAAGAGCTTGATCGTTGGATCAAGCAGAAGAGTAGATCGTAATTTCAGAGTTCTACTATCAAAATAAGTGGGATTTGTTGATGCACAAACCTCCGAAGCTTGAATTTCCAAAGAGAAAAGTAGATGTCGTGGGGCTGAATGACATCACCAAGGGTGATGTGGATATTCCTTGAAATGCCATGTGCCACCACCTGGGTTGGTGATAGTTGTACTATGTGGGACCTGAGGTTGAATAACATAGTTAAAGGTCGGCGGGCCCACACTAGCATTGATAATGATAGATATATATTGACGGCCATGAGGAATTGTGGGGATCCAAATTGCATGAGAATTTATTTCTCAGGGCAGTCTCGCAATTCAAACCACAATTTTCCTGGGGTGTTATGTGTCAACGTGAGAGGAATTATGGGACAAAATACATGTTACTCCAAACTGCAAATGCATGCCCCTGCAATTTGAAAGGCATCAACTGATGTGACTATTCGGTATCTTAGTTCAAGTACGAAAATTGTGGGTCCCAGTGGATGGATGGAGCAAGTTGTGAAGTCTGGGTACTTGACACTCCAGAAGAATGCTTCATAAGGGAATGAAAGGAAGAACTTTCAAAAGTTTTGTAATGTTGAGGTGAAAAAATGTAATAACATCACCAAAGGTGACATGGAAGTGTTCAAAGATTAATAATTTGGGGCGTTGGGGGTGTGCAGATGTGAAATCCTCCAAATTCCTAAAGCTCCGAAGCTTCGAAGTCCCAGAGCTTAGATTCCTAAAGTTCCATAGTGGGTGTTAGCCATTGGATGTTGGGTAGTTGTGGACTATTGATCCACCCTACTTCGCGAGTTCGTTAATTTATAACTCCGAGAGATTGTTGGGGGGTGCTTTGAAATATTCTGAATTCGAAGGTCGAAGGCTCGAGTAGCACCTAGTGATCTAGTGCTTGGTCACAACCTGCGATCGCATGGGTTGGGGACTAAGAGAAAGGGGATAGTGCCTGAAAGTTATAGAAAAGATGAGTTCAAAAAGAAAATGAAATATGAACATTTTCTTTAATTAGATTGGTTTATTGATACTGTGGGATTTGTTAAGGAATGATGGCCTGAAAAATTCTGGTTGACTACATGTTGTGTTTGCAGAGTCAATGATTTTCAAAACTGAACTGAATTTCCACTGAGTGAAGAGAAATAAAGGAGGAACATAGTGATTTCAGTTCATAGAATGAAGTAAAATGGATGGACATCAATTTGGGAGTTTAAGTATCAAACTCCAATGGGCATGAAGAAGAGATGGATAAGAAAGGGAATATGATGAAAATCATTGAAATATTGCAGAAAGATGCCCAGAATCATCGAGATGATAACAAAAAGATCATGAAATCCAAGGATCGATAGGGAGGATTCAAATTAAAGTTGATGCAGAGTCTAGAGATAATTGAAAGGAAGTTAGATAAGGAGATTGACTCAAGAAAAATAGGGAGTCACGAGCCCCCTAAGAGGAAACAAATATCAAGAAGTGTAAGAAGGCATCATCGTCACTCCCCAAAACATTCCAATAAGGAGGCACACAGTAGTTCAGGCCCATCTCCTTCCAGAAAAAATATGATATCTGGAGTGGATGAACTGACGGGTAAAATGCACAAGATTAAACCTCCTAATTTTGATGAAGAACACAAGAAAGATGAATATGTTGAGACATGGCTACTGGGCATGAGGAAATATTTCGAACTACAGAACTATTCTTTTCATGCAGAGGGAAGAATTTCCATTTACCAACTTAAAGGAAAGGAATCCATATGGTGGGAGCATCTTGTGCAATTACAACACGTCAGGGAGAAGAATGTTACTTGGGGGGAATTCAAGAGACATTTTGAAACGAAGTACTTAACTAAGAGGTATTATGACAATAAAATGAAAGAGTTATTCGAACTCAAGATGGGAAGTATGACCATTGATGAATATGAATGAAGGTTTTTGGAATTGTTGAAGTATGTTCCCTTCATCAAGGATGAGACTGTCAAAATTCAAAGGTATCTGAGTGGATTGTCACCTTCCATTGTTGACAAGATCCAATATCATGACCCAAAGACTATGGAAGAAACTATAAGGAAAGAAAAATGCTTATATGATCAGCAAAAAGAAAATCCTACTTTCCAAAAATCTTGTGAAGACAAGAAGAAGTTTAAGAGGGAGCAGAGGAAAAAGGGAATCAAACCACCATTTTTTCAGGAATAGCCCTCAAGGAAAACCAGGCTTTAGAGAGCCTGGGAAGGCTGAAGTAGGTGGAAAAATGCCAAGACAAACACCTATGGAATGTTTTGGTAGTAAAGGAAATCATAGGTACAAAGATTTCGCCCACATAAATCACAAAGTGAGAGTTGTCCACAATGTTCAATAGGAAGAAACAATGGAAGACATGGGCAATAGAATACCAAGAATCTATGCAGCCCTAGACAACAAGAAAGCTTAGTTTCAATCACATATGATTGAAGTGGAAGGTGTGATCAACAACCATACCATTACTATTTTAATTGATTCAGGAGCTAGTCCTAGTTATATAGATCCTAGAGTGGTGGAAAGTTTTCATTTTCCAAGAAGAAAGCATGGAAAATCTTGGTTAGTTTAGCTGGATATAGGAACCAAAAGAAAATTTACTGAGTTGGTTAAGTCTTGTCCAGTGGACATGAATGGACTAAGCGCAAAGGTTGAATTGAATTTTTTACCTTTAGGTTCCTGTGACTGTCTAATTGGGATGGATTGGTTGCACCAACACCATGCCATATCAGATTGTCGTAACAAGGAATTCAATTTCCTAGATGAGGAAGGAAATCAGATAATAGTCCAAGGAATTCCCAGAGAATTTGTTGTTAGAGAAATATCAGCAATACAACTGAAGAAGTGCTACAGGAAAGGTTGTCAATTATTTGCAGCCCACATGGAGGAAGCACCTAAGGATAAGGTGTGAAGTATTGAAGACCATGCAGTATTAAAATATTTTGAGGATGTATTCCATGAGGTACTAGGACTACCCCCGAAGAGAGACATTGACTTCTCTATTAACTTGATTCTTGGAGCATCTCTAGTGTCAAAAACTCCTTACAGAATGAGTACACCATAGTTGAGAGAACTGTAATTGCAGCTTGAATAACTTCTAAAGAAGGGGTATATACGCCCAAGTGTGTCACCTTGGGGTGTCGTGGTCCTGTTTGTGAAGAAGAAGGATGGGATATTGAGATTGTGCATCGATTTCATACGGTTGAACAAAGTGACTATTAAGAACAAGTATCCTCTGCTGAGGATGAATGATCTCTTTCATCAATTGAAGGATGCCAAGATATTTTTAAAAATAGATCTCATGTCAGGATATCACCATGTAAGAATAAAGGATGAAGACATCAGCAAGACCGCCTTCAGAACAAGGTATGTTCATTATGAATTCACAGTGGTGCCATTTGGGTTGTCAAATGCACTCGTTGTTTTCATGTACCTAATAAATGGCATATTCAAGGAATATCTAGACAAGTTTGTCATAGTATTTTTGGATGACATCCTGGTGTATTCTAAGTCGGAGGAAGAGCATGAACATAATATGAATATGGTTTTGCAAGTGATAGGAGAGCACCAAATGTATGCCAAATTGAGCAAGTTCTCATTTTATCAAAAGAAGATCCATTACTTGGGTCATATCATTTCAAAGGATGGGATAGTTGTGGATACTGAGAATATAGAATCCATCAGAGAATGGTCAGCGCCAAAGAATGTGTCAGAAGTCAGATCCTTTATGGGTCTAGATAGCTATCACAGAAGGTTCATTGTAGGGCTCTCAAGGATAGCTCACCCTATCACTTCCTTTCATAGGAAGGAGAAGAAGTTTCAATGGACAAAAGAATGTGAGAGAAGCTTCCAACGATTGAAGTAGTTGTTAACCAATTCTCCAATCCTAAGGATTGCAGATCCAAATGAATATTTTTTTGTATGTACAAATGCATGCAAACAAGTATTGGGAGGAGTCCTCAGCCATAATGGATTCATTATCTGTTATGAGTCCAGGAATATGAAAGAGATAAAAAAGAACTATGCCACTCATGATTTGGATTTGGCGGCCATCATTCACGCTCTGAAGAAATGGAGGCATTACCTCATAGGAAGGAAGTTTGAATCGAGGACAGAACATAATGGTCTGAAGTATTTGTTTGATCAACCAACCTTAAATTCTAGGTAGAGTAGATGGTTGGATTTCCTTTGTGAGCACGACTTTGATATAAATCATATCAAAGGAAAAGAGAACAAAGTGGATGGTGCACTCAGAAGGAGGGTGCATGAACTACATGCTACAACCATTAGGATGTACCAAATCGATATAAAGGGAAGAATTTTGGAAGCTGCAAATGCAGATCTGTAACACATGGAGTTGGTATCAAAGCTACAGAAAGGAGAGATGCCACAAAATGTGAAATACTATAAGTTGGCAGTTGATGGAACACATCTGTACAAAAACAGAGTTTATGTACCTAATGTCTAGGAATTGAAACTTATGATTTTGAAAGAAATGCATAATGTGACTTATGTTGGGCACCCTGGATATTAGAAAATTGTGGCAACAATCAAGAGCCATTACTTTTGGCTAGGTATGAAAAAGGAATTTGCAGAATACATTGCCAGATGTATGGAGTGTCATAAGGTTAAAGCTGAGCACAAGCACCCAACAGGGTTGTTGCAGCCTTTACCCATCCCTGAGTGGAAGTGGGAAGTAGTGACAAAGGATTTCATCATAGGATTGCCTAGAACAGGCAAGCATCATGATTGAATCATGGTGGTGGTGGATAAGCTTACAAAAGTTGTCCATTTTATTCCATTAAAGACTAATCACAAGGTAGCTGATGTTGTGGATATCTTTATGAGGGAAATATCACAATTGCATGGTATTCCCAAGACAATTGTATTTGACAGAGACCCGAAATTTACCTCAAAATTATGGAAAGGGTTATTCAAGGGGTTTGGAACGAATCTGAACTTCAACACAACCTATCATATTGAGTCTGATGGGAAGACAGTGCAGGTGAATCGAGTAATAGAAGACATGCTAAGAATGCATGTGATGGACAAACCATCTAAATGGGAAGACTACCTACACTTGGTAGAATTCGCCTACAACAATGGGTATCAAAAATCACTGAAGATGAGATCGTTTGAAGAACTTTACAGAAGAAAGTGCAACACTCCAATAAGTTGGGATAACCCTGTTGATAGAGCAGTGGTTGGGCCAGAGTTGCTCAAGGAAATTGAAGAGAAAATGCTAAAGATTAAGCAGAATTTGAAAGTTACCCAAGACAGGAAGAAATGTTATGCTGATAAGAATAGAACCCATAGGGAGTTTAAAGTGGGTGATCATGTTTTCTTGAAAGTGAAAGTCAATAGGAGTTCCTTGAAGATGGGAAACTATTCCAAATTGGCAGCCAGATATTATGGGCCATTTGAAATACTAGAAAGGATTGGACCATTTGCTTATATGATTGCATTACTTGCATCCATGACTCTACATAATGTGTTTCATATTTCATTGCTTAAGAAATATATACCTGATTCTAATCATGTTATTGATTGGAATGTGATTTAGGTGGAGCAAGAAGGCGTCTTGCAAGTGCATCTAGTGTGCATATTGGACCAGAAAAGAAAACAACTCCATAATCGATCCACGGGTATTGTAAAGGTCCAGTGGACCTGGTATGGTCCTGAGGACATGAAATGGGATCATGAGGATGCTATGTGGGCATAATACTAGCATCTTTTTGAAGATTTTGAAAATCTTGTCGATGTTGTGTAAAAGTTGCACTAAGGACAGTGCAAAAATAAGGGGAGGGGATTGTAATACCCCAAGGACGAGCCCCAATTGTGTTATCAATTGTAAACATGTTTTGTAGGCTAGTGAGTCGAGTGGTTATAATCTGAGAGCTTTATGTTTTTATTAGGTTTGTGAGCTAGATGCCAAGGCCAAGAGCCTAATTTTTGTATATGTAATTATGCATATCCTTAATAAAAATATAAACATTTTTGCTTGTAGACCGACCACGAAGAAGAGTTATGGGGGACTAAGCTCCATTAGATACGACAAGGGAGGGGGATAAGTATTTGGTCCTAGTGGATAAGCTAGGGGAATTACCTCTAAAGGAATAATATTTTAATATTAATTCCTGAAGGCTAAGGTGGACATGATATGTTTTTATCCTAAGTTCCTGGAAAATGGAATGAATGTTAAATGGAGGGCATGTGGCTCTAGGGAGATAGGTGTTGACATGGGTGCATGCATTTAAAACTGAAGGCTTGAGCCATGTTGGGGGTCATGAGTCTAGTTTCCCATCCTCCATCTGAACCCAGGGGGACCTCCATCATCGAACTCTTCTTTTTTATTCCTTGTCACGCACCCTAAAACTAGTGAAAATTGAGGTATTGATCTATGTCTCTTGTGAATTCCAAGAACCCTGTAATTTTATGAGCCATGTTATGTCATAATTGTTGGCTATTGCAGCCACACAGTTCCTTGACTAAGTTTGTCTTGCTGCCATCGACCGTTTATTACTAAACCTTGATATGTCTTAGTGTTTGACTGTTACCATTTTGGGTGTCCATACCCATTTCCCCTATTGTTATTGTTGTCACTCGTACTTGGTCGTAGCTAAGTCGAATATTGGTTGAAGAGGTAGGTTGTCAGGCATGTGAGCAACTCTCCCAGGTGAGAGAAGTTGTTGGGAAGTGACTTCTCCTGGAAGGGAGTCTTGTAGAATCTACAATACTCTGAGACTTCTAGTCCATCCTGTTGCTGAAGCCCAAGGTAAGGGAGGTGTACTAGCCAATGGACTTGTATTAGTGAAGGTGTAACGATTCTGGGGTGGAGAAGGCATGTGGGGAATGAGGGTCTATGGGTTGTGGGTGTAAGTGGCTCCTGGGATAAAATATCCTTACTGTGTTTTGTGCAACTTCCTTGTTGTCCTTGCCAAGCCTAGAATTCCCTTTCCTGGTGGAGTTTAGTCCCAACTCGGGGGTGACCCACTATTGAGCGTGATGAGAAGTGTGGTCTAAGACTGGGATGTTCGTGGAAGGTATGCACACAGTTGGTGGTGTTACTCTAGTTGAAAAGACAAGTATCATTTATGTGCTTAATTTATATGTTATGAATATTTGTGATTCTTGAATGTTATCATGTATTTCATTGTGTACATGAATCACTGTTAGTTCCATTGATTCTGTATGGTAGAAGTAATTATGTGTTTAATTGTGATTAAGTTTTTTAATTTCATTAAAATGTATATATTATATAAGTGTATATTCCATGTGGTAGAATTACCTAGTCTCTGGAGGGACGAGGATGTTACAATTTGGTATCAGAGCTAAGTGAAGTGTCATAGCAATAGCGTTTCCCAACCTATTGGTGGATGTGGACGTTACAGAAGTAACTTTGTATTATAAGAAGTGGAAAACATATTGTTGTATCCTTTTAGTCACTTGAATGAGAAAAAGAGGGACACCTACAATTCGAGTTGGGTTAGTTGAACAGGAAAAAATGTTAGTGAAAGAGATAAACACATCAAGCACAAGAAATAAATAAACAACTAAACTAATAAAAACTAAAGAAATGAAACTACAATTCATAAGGAAATTAGAACCAAAATAAATCACACAATTGACCAATATTCATGCCACCAATGGATAGATTGTATTAGTGGGAAAACACCAAAGAGAAAGGGAGACTTATGGGTCCCCTCTTCCTCCAAGGGAGCGCTCTTAAATCCCCTACGTGAGAGATCTTATTACAAATAGAAAACTAAAAAGGAAATGGTGAAGAAATCCAAAGCTCAATCCCTCAAGAGGTGAGGAGAATGGCTCAATGAAATGATACTAGTATGCTACAAGAAGTAAAGAGGTTCCTTGTAGGAGAATAGAGGCAATGTAACAATAAAAATATATTCTTGAAAATGTAGTGCACCCATGGCCTCTTTTTATAGAAAATATTTGAGACATTATCCAACCAGTCTTTAGTGTGAACAAGGGGGGCCTTAGGGCACCCTTAGGTATTTGACCAGCCTCCCACTCAGATTCAGTTCATATTTGAGGGTCAAATCAACTTGGGATATAAACGAAAAGTGGGTGGGAGGCCAACCATAATCATAAATGTGACATTCTTAGGTATGCACGGCTTTTTGTGTACACAGTCACACATCGAGCGCATATGCTCTTTTCCAGTGTTTTCGACTAGCGTACATGCACGTGCTTCCTTTGTATTCTGAGAGCATGTTGATTTTATGACCAATTGTATAGTTTTTTCCCTTTGGAAATGCATATTTTGGGACATGAATGAAATAATAGGTGTTTGGAGATGTTGGATTTTTGTAACCATTTGCGGATGAAATTTTAGTGATAACAGATGCCCCCTGATGTGTGAGGTTAGGAGCATATGTATAGCCAAAATACATCAATGTTTCTTCTACTGAGAGTATAATTGTAAGGAAGAGTGTTGAGAGGAATTTCAAGAGAGACCCATTGGAGGGAGAGGGGAACCTGTAGGAACCAAACCTTTCTCGAGGTGTGGAAAAAATAAAAATTGTATATAAACGAGGCAGGCATTCCCCATTCTCACGTTATGTAACTTACATTTGTAAGACATTAATTGAAATTGTATGTTGATGTAGATAAATCTAGTGGCCTCTGGGGCGGTTTGATGATGACAGATGACTATTCTGATGGTGAACATACTTTGAAAAGAGGTGATGCCACTTGTAGTAAGTGTTGATGACTCACAGACATTGATGGCCCAACAAGTATCAAAGGTCTTCAACTAGTATAAAACAACTACAATAGTCACAAATTAAGACCCACCACAACATGATATTGTTTTGAAGTCAATTTTTATGGGAGTCAATGACAACAGAGAGAAATGATGGTTCTCTATGTGTCATTTGAGAATTTTCATTGTAAAGGTAATGAGAGTCAAGACATTGTCTCCCTGTTGGAAACTGTGCTGAGGTCGACAGGAAGGGAGACGCGACTCCAAGAAGAAAAGGTCTTCATGAAATCCACTGGATGAGATCAAGAACTGATGAGGAACATGGGCGAATTCAAGAGGTGGTGAGATTCATTACTTCCCTTAGTTGGGGATACATGTGAAGTATGAGTGGAAGCAACCGTGAAACTTAATCTAGCATCGGGGGGACGACTAGACGTGGGTTAAATTGTTCCAAAGGCATGACAAAGTGGACAAAATTAGAGATCATAGGTACTTGGACTGGTGGATACTCAGGGTTTATGGATGATTTCAACAAGATTAGAAGGTAATGAATTCCCCAACCAAGGGAGACAAGGGTTGATTTGCCGAAAAAAGAAGGTCGCTAAGGGAGACAACAAAAAGCCATGTAAATGATCGAAATAAAGGTTTTGTACAATTACCAAATGAATAAAGAATAAGTTGGGATAAGTGTGCAGATATAGGAATAGGTGCCCCAATGTAAGATGGCCTGGCCTGTGAGGGTGCAAGTTGTGGGGAAAATTGGTAGAGGGTGGGGGCCCCATAGGTGGGTATCTGTATGAGGGAAATGAATGGAGGGAAATATACAGATGGGAAAAATGACTATGGATGAAATGGGGGGTTATGTAAATGTGTTTATCCTGCACATAATATATATAGCTAAACAATAATACACACATTTGCAGAGAGAATTGGATAAAGAAGAAGGAGAGAAATAATGGAAAGAATTCTCATTAACTGTTGTGAATAATGAATAATTTACAGATGATATGCTCTGTATAACTCAATGAGTTCGAATTGAAGTGAAACAATGCACCATAGTGGTGGTCTAAAGTGATATGGACACACACCAATAGTGATGGGAGTGAACTTACACCTACTCTAGTCTCTCAAGCAGTTACGGGAGTGAACTGCCACCTAGTTGAGTTAACTAGTCAACTAGTCTTCAGTTAACTGACTGAAGAGAGAGTAGTGAGGAGTTAACTTAGAGAATCAAGGATAATGCACCACTCTAGTGATGATACCAAGGCGAATTTGAATTATCATTTTGATGATCCCAATGTTGCATGGTGACAAAACCAATGAAGAATCTAAACTAAACTCAACTAGTCAAATTGAAGTGTCAATTGAAAGAGAATATTCTCCAGGTGGAATATTCTCCCCTAAATTATAGGAGACTGGATAATGACTAATTATGACTAATAAATAAGGAAAAAACTTATGAAAAATAAATCCTAGTTGTGTGTGAAGTAACTCCAACACCCCCCTTGAACATCACTATGGTGAAAATAAAGATTGGGTCACGACAATGAGGCCATGTTAGGTACCCAAGTACAAAATATACACTAAAAATAAAGTGAGTAAAGAGGGAAAAAATCAAGGGAAAACCCCCCCTCAAGTTACAATGTATGTAAAAACAAGAACTACAGTTGCTAGGCAACTGTGTCCTTCACTCCAAGATGACTTCCCAGAGAATAGAATTTCTGCTCAGTGAAGGTCTTGGTGAAGATGTATGTCGTATGTTCGGCTGAAGGAAAAAACTGTAATTCAATGATCCCCTCATGTACTAAGTCCTGACTTTAGTGCATGTGGATCTCGATGTGATTCATCCATTGCCTATGATCTGGATCTCTACAGAACTTCAGAGTGCTATGGTTGTCACACCAGATGACGATCGACCGATGAAACTGAATTCCCAACTCAGTGAGAAAATGTTCTATCCACATATCCTGAATGGTTATGTTAACTACCCCTCTGTACTATGCCTCGTCTAAAGATAGAGTAATGGAAGCTTGCTTCTTTCTCAACCAACTGATAGGCTCAGAACCAAGACTGAGTGAGTAACCAGATTTGGAATTGTGATCAATGTTATCACTAGACCAGTCAGAATCAGTAAACCCAATGATATCTAATGTATATTCTGCTGCATAATGAATCCCAAAGGTGATGGTGCCTTGTACCTATCGAAGGATATGCTTTGACACTTTCCAATGTAGCTCATGTAGCTCCTGAATGAACCTAGAAACTACACCAACTACATATGAGAGTTCTGGTGTGGAGTGTGTGAGATACAACAAACTCCCCACTAGCTATCTATACAATGTGTTTCCAACCAATGGAGTAGACTTGCAGTCTATCATGTGAAATATCTCAAGGAGATCTCATGCATACTTATCCTGAGACAGTTTGATGTCTGATGCATCTTGACTAATCTCGAGTCCAAGGAAGAAGTGTAGTGGACCCATGTCCATCATCAAAATCCTGTCATGTAGAATCCTCTTGACTACAACAATCGATGAAGTCGAGCACCTAGTGATCAACAAATCATCGACATACATAACTAAAAGTAGAAGTGAATTAGCCGTCTTGAGAATGTATACATTCAGGTCTGATTTAAAAT
Source organism: Picea engelmannii (assembly GCA_009831015.1). Taxonomy (NCBI): domain Eukaryota; kingdom Viridiplantae; phylum Streptophyta; class Pinopsida; order Pinales; family Pinaceae; genus Picea; species Picea engelmannii. Next base: position 90,872 of record ML788036.1, on the reverse strand, counting down.
GTATAAAGTTATGTGACAACAGGTAGGAGTCCATCTTGGCATACCATTCCCTCGGAGCCTACTTGAGGCCATAAAGTGACTTCTTCAGTCGACATACCAAAGATGATTCCTACATAAATCCCTGGGGATGATCCATGTAGATCTCCACACAGAGATCATAGTGAATAAATGTAGTCTTCACATCCATCTGATGGACTTCCCATCCCTTGGCTACTACAATGGAAAGGGCCAATCGAATGGAATCCATCTTCGCTACTGGAGAAAAGGTCTCATCATAGTCAATACCATGAACCTGCTGAAAGCCTTTGGAAACATGCCTATCTTTCTATCTACTAATCTGTCCATCCACTGCACTCTTGGTCCTGTCGACCCATTTTCATCTAACAAGTTTCCTCCCAAAAGGAAGGGGAACCAGATCCCAAGTTTGGTTCTTGAGGAGGGACGTGAACTTCTCCTACATAGAAGATTCCCAAAAGGGATTTCCAGCAGCCTCACCATAAGACTGTGGATCGAAAGAATAAACCAAGAAAATATGTTTGGAGGGAAATGGTTCAGTTGTAGTGAGTGCAACAGGAGACTCCTTGAAATCATATCAATTCCTCCTAGTATTGGTTGGATCACCAACGCGATCCCCTGCATCCTGAAGAGTAGTATGTTCCCACTTGGACCTCTGCTTTGGATTTCCAACTGCATCTGGATGCTCTGATTCCACATCTAACTATATTGACTTTGAATCTGAATCATCTAAGTCCTATGAATCAAAAATATCATCTGAATAATATTCGTCATGTGCATGCTCATAATCTCGAACAGGTGGAAGAGTGAAGGTGTTTGCATGCAGCTGTTGAGGTACATGCGAGACACTTTCCTCGAATTGGACACTACGCTCAATGATGAGATAGTCCAAGGAAAGATCAATAAGCTGATATCCTTTCACATCATCGAGGTATCCAAAAAAAATTCACTCAGTGCTTTGTGGATCAAGTGCCTTCCTCTTTTCAGAGGGAATCTGGGCCCATGCATGTGAACCAAAAATGTGAAAGTGGATCACTTCCGAATTGAGGCCTCTCCAAGCCTCATAGGGGCTCTTATCCTTGACAAATCTATGGGGATATCCATTTTGGATGTATGTTTCATTGTTAAGTGCTTCATCCCACAGTCTCTATGGTAGTGACTTTGCATGCAACATGCAAGATGCCATCTCCTTTAGAGATCTGTTTTTCCCCTCAACAACTCTGTTTTGTTGCGAAGTGTAGGGAACTGTATGCTGCAAATGAATCCCTGCCTCATGGAAAAGATTATGGATCTCATGATTTACATACTCTCCTTCGTTATCAGTTCGAAGGAATTTGATCTTCTTTCTGGAATGTGTCTCAACCAGGGCTTTGAAATCTTTGAGGTGTTGAAAGACCTCGAATTTTTTCCTGAGAAAGTAGATCCATGTAAAACATGAGAAATCGTCAACAAAAATGAGAACAAACCTAGATTTGTTGATCGATGGATGCAAAAAAGGACCCATGAGGTCACTATGGATCAGATCTAAAGGTGTGGAAACTCCCTGAGACTTTCCTTTGTCGAATTTCTCTTGAGGGTGTTTTCTAAGAACACATCCCTCACATACTCCCTTGGAGAAATGGATGTTTGGTAGACCATCAACTAATTTGTGCTTGCTAATCTATTGCATGTATCTGAAATTAAAATGTCCAAACCTTTCGTTTCGTATCCTACTACTTTCATTAGCATGAGTAAGCAGTAAAGTAGAATCAGGTTCAATGAATTTAGAAAACGTATACAATCTAGACTGATGATTTACCTCACCAGTAGCAACCCTAGAGTTGGTTTTCATGTCGTAGATGTCCACATAATTTGGTGTGAATACGAATTTATTTACGGTGCCAGAATTCATCATTTGATACATAGAGAGAAGCTTGATAGAAATCTTGGGAACATGCAACATATTCTCGAAGCTTTCGTTGGTGAGTTCAATCCTTCCTTTGCCAGTGACTTTGACATAAGAGTTGTCCCACATCAGAATAGGAGGACCTTTGCATGAATCCAATGAATAATAGACTACTTATGAGACAACCATGTGATGTGATGATCTTCAATCTATGACCCAAGCATCGGGAGAGGATTTGATGGCAATCAGGGCATGGCTAGAATTACCTTTCTTGGAATTCAGATCTTCTAGCTTTTTTTTCTTTGCGCCCTCAGGGATGCGATCTCCAAGGTTTTTTTTCTGAAGTATTTGAGACATCATATCTATTTTTTTTTGCATGCATGTAGATTCCAAATGGAATCCTTTGTGACAATACGTGCATTTCTCCCCTTTTGTTCCCTTTTACCCTTTGGATCTAGAGGCATCGATGAAGGGTTTTGTGTACCTTTCCTTCCTCAGATGTGCATGATATTTTCATTTATATTTATCTTTATATTTATTATATTTTTGGCTGCCATCATGAACAGTGAGTGCATGCGCCCTTGGGCCTTTGATTGTACCCATGTTGATGAGTTTGGTTTTCTCTTGTGTCAGGAATTCGATAAATTCCTCAAGAGAAGGCATCTTCTAGGTGGCTCCAGATGTGAATCTGACATAATGGAATGTGGATATGAATACAAATAATTCAGGACCAATATTGGAGAGAATGGTAAGAACCATTTGTTTCTCCTTGTTCGACAACACAGGTATTCCAATAGAGGACGAAAACCTTCAATAACCACTCACATAACCAGATCAAAGATCAACACACCGATGTTTTCATGTGGTAAAACCCCTACGGGGAAACATCTACAGCCCCAGCCAACGCGGCCACTTGGAGCAGTTTATTAATGCAAAGAAAAAGATTACAGAGAGATTTTACAAGAGATTTTCTCACAATCGATCATCGACAAATGACCCCCCATGCTCTTTAAATAGAGATCATGGACCAATTGGGTGATAAGCCACAGATCAATGGCCGTTAAGATCGAGGAGAGTATGAACCGTCAGATCACTCTATGTCGGGAACATATCGTGACCGTCGGATTTCCTAACTACAAATGCATACTAATGCATACTAAAGAAACACACTTTTACCTAATGACATATTAGGCCAAGTAGATCTTAACTAACTCATAAGTGTCTAAATATCCTAACATCCCCCCTTAAGAACAACTTGGGATAAGATTGAAGGATTTAAAATAATGACACAAATAGGAGAAGAAAGGAGGCATTAGAGCCTATCCCCCCTTAATGACAACTTCCTAAACTCCTAACATAGATCGAAGTTTGGAAAAATTCACTTCTGTAAGAGACGTTGAGAAAATGTCTGCAACTTGATCTTCTGTAGGGAAAAAGAGCACTTCAATAACTTGATCATGAATGAGCTTTCTGATGAAGTGCATGTGTAGCTCGATGTGTTTGCTACGCTGATGTTGAACTAGGTCTTTGGTGAGCTTGATGG
>ML788036.1:37865-52933 GCA_009831015.1 Picea engelmannii | reverse complement strand
ATATGTATGTATGTATGTATATGTATATGTATAGATCCAGGATGAGGGAGTCTTTGAGCAGTGATTGGGCCTTCCGACGGAGCTGTGGACCCTGATCCATAGGGAAGCTGTAGTGGGGCTAGCTATGACTGGGCGACTACCCCTGGGACCTAGAGGACCCCCCGCTGGTGGGGCTCCTCCTCTCGAGAGAGGACATGGTGGTGGTTCTCTAGAGACACCATGAGTGTGATTTGATGTATATTTTTTGTATTTATATAGGCTTGTGGGCCCATTTTGTATAGGGTGGGGTGACACCTATATACATATACATATACATATACATATACATATACATATGGATATACATTTTTGGGACCTTTGTGGTGTTCACATGTGATGATGTTTTGTGGTGCTTTTTTATGATGTCTAATCTATATGTTGTGACATACTTTCCATAATTTATGTATGTGTAATGGTGTCTTGATGGGATAAATGTTAATATAACACTAGGTTAGCCTTATTATCTGCTATTTGATTGAATTATCATGGAATATGTGTAAATGTAATTGAATCAAAATGTCGAGATAATAGTCTAACTTGCAGGTATTTGCAGAAGACGCAGGGATCGCAGACATGGTACAATTTGTTGAGTTGCAGGACGCCAAGATGGGAATCTAATAAGACACTAAGGTGGAAAATATCTCGATGGATAGACTTAGTGAGGAGGCCAATGATGATTGTGTATTTGGCTTGATTATTGGTTGTAGAGCCCAAACATATGCCATTGGAGTGAAGTAGTTCATCTGGGGGGGTATAAAGGGCCCAATCGACCAAAGCGAGATTTTGTGTCCACCGGCTAGCTCCGTCGGCATAACCAATGTGATAAGCCAATGGTGAAAACATCTGTTAATAACATGAATGGTGGATTAGACATAAGTCATGGATGGATTAAAAGAAGACTAAAATCTCTACAAATGTGTACAAAAAAAGAAAAAATCGTATTGTATAATGACTATGCTCAGGCATAAAACTTTTTTAAGTACAATCCATTGACAGGTTATTTGAGAGGATAACCTTCAGGGAAGGATAGGATGTAGGCGCCTTTAGTGAAGTAGTGTTGGATGATGTAGGGTCCATTCCATAATGACTCGAATTTTCCATGGCCGAGGGTATCATGAGCGATGTCATGAAAAACGTAAGTCATAGCCCGTTGGAATGTCGCACCTGCATTCTTAAGTCCAAAAGGCATGACACGATAGGAAAAAGTATCCCAAGAGGTAGTGAATGATTTTTTGTACTGTTATGTTGGATGAATCTGAATTTGATTATAGTGAGAGAACCCGTCCATGAAGGACAAGGCCTCGTGGCTGGTACAATCATCGATAATTTGGTCGATGAAGGGCATTGGGAAGTTGTCTTTGGGAAGGCATGATTGAGATCATGAAAGTCGGTGTAGACATGAATAGTGCCTTGTTTTTTGTTGACATGGATGGGGTTGGAGACCCATGACGTATATGCGATGGGGTATATGAGCCCCGCAACGCGTAATTTGTCAATTTCGTCTTTGATGGCCGCTACATTGGATAGGTGCAGTGAGCACTGTTAGCACATAATCATGTGTGGGGGGTGTTTTTCCTTTGGAAAAGGCACCAGGGAAAAAAAGTGGCGAAGAATGGGTCAAGAACCCACTTCTCCTAAGTTTGGGGGTGCATGAGTACCTTATGCTATGCAACGTGCGAATATGGACCGATAGGACATGTGCACTCAAATATGTGACCAAGATTCAATTATGGACCCCCCTCGCTCTTCTACCTTTAACAGGGGGGGTTACACATTATTTTTTTTCATCCCTATGACCGTTAATGATGTAAACCTATTTGTTTCCTTTAGAGGGGCCAGTAGCCTAAATTCCTAAAGAAAGAAGGGAGTAGAACTTTTCTTGAGAGAAGAAGTTGTGTTTTCCTCTGTAGAACCCCTATTTTGGAGGATTTTCGTAGGCTGTTATATATGCAGGGTGAAAAAATGCTTGATTTCCATACCTTTCTCTATAGCTAGGGTGCAGAGTTTTTGCAGGCTGCACTATATCTAGGGTGCGGCGACCTCTGTATGTGGGAAAAAACAAGCATTTTCTTGATCCTTCTAGAAGGAGAAGCTTCTATGGTGAGGTAGCCTCCGAATGGTTTGGATCTTACTTGCTTTCATGATTTAGTGGGATCATCCTAACCTCCTCACCTTATCCTCTTCAATTTATAAAAGGAGAGGAGCTCTCATGGAGAAGGTTAGCTTGATTGAGTTGGATTGAGCTTGGGAAATTTGTGTTGGCTTTGAGATTTTCTTTGTCAAGATATATGTCAGACCTATAGTTTCATAATCCTTGGAGAAAGAAGTGTGTGGGAATCAAGGAACTGTTGGAAGGAACCTTATGACATCAAGGAATCCAGTTGTAATATCTCTTCCTATTATTTAATATAATACAGTGTCATGCTTCTTTCCCATATAATTGTCTTTGCTTTATTGCATAATTCCTTGATCGTATGCATAGGTTGTCATTGAATATAATTTTTTTTCTTTCACTTTGGTTGGTTTGTGTCTCACTACAGGATCAATATCACAAGAGCACCAAAGCGAAACAGTAAAAAAAAAGACATAAGGAAGCGACACTAAAAGGTATGTATCTCGTCTTTCGTTCGGTAGTAAATTTGATGATAAGAACCTAGGGAAAGTGCCATGTTCTGTCTTGTTTTGTTCTAGATCTAGGGGGATCTAGGGGGATTGATTTGTGTCTGAACTTAACAATTAACTCGATAACAAAATTGGTGACTCCACTGGGGAAAGAATTGTTTTCCTAGTTGTCCTTTATTTCTTTCTTTTATTGCCTGGGTTTTGTTTTCTGAGTCACTGGGAGATCCAGGTGAACTCTTTCACTGTTAAACTTCACTGGAAAACCTTTTTAATTTTTATTTTTTTCCATTTTTGTTTGATTTCCACACCCTGCTTAGAGGGATAGTGCGACGAATTAGGATTTTTGCACCCTTCCTATTTAGACCAGTGCGGAAACTCCACACCCTACCCATATCTGGCCTACGAAAATTAGGGATTTCCACACTGTGTTAGTCTACAACCTATGATAATTGTGAAAATTTTGATTTTTGATGGTGTTTTCCTTACGCAGACCTTGGATTTGGTTTTGGGGTGAATTTTTGGGTTTGATTATAATTTGTCTACAACCTGCTTGACAACTTTGAAACTTATTTTAGCCATATTTCATTTTTTTGCTTTTGAAATATTTGGTCTCTTGATTTGAGTGTCTTTCAGTTACGAAGCATCGTTTTTCTTTAGAATTGTTTAGTGAAAGAATACTTGTTTTTCTGAATAAATCGTGTTAAAAGAGAAACTTAGTTTGGGTTGTTTTTGTTTTGAAGTGATTTTCTATTTGTTTTTGTGTCTCTTTGAAACAAAAAATTGTAATTTCTTGACTTATATTAGATTGGGGGCTTCCTTGCATTTGAAGTAGTGAAATTTCATGATTCCTGGCATTTTTTGATCTTAAATTCTGAAAATTTTTGCTCAGTCTATTTTGGTGTATTGGTGTATAGTCTATTTTGCTCATTTCTTGAAGATATTGATATTGATGAGTTTTTAAATTTTGGGACATTGGGCATATGGGAATGATAAATGTTTTCTCCTTCTCTTAGCATATATTTCATTGAAATGAAAAGATTGTATCTTCATCTATTTGCATAACTTTCGAGTCGGTCAAAACACCATATTGTCCATGCCATTTTCCTCTTGAATAACAACAACCATAAAATAAAGTGTTTATAAAAATTGATTAGACATTTTTATATTTTCTAGTAGAAAACCTACATTATATTAGTTGTAGGGCTTTGGAATGGGTGTGAAAGATAACTTTCCAAAGCTACAAACAAACATGGAATCTTGAGTTAGGGAGCAGTGAAATCCACTTATTACATTTTGTCCTGGGAAGCCCTTCTAAAACAAGGGTCAATCATGAGGTCGCATTGAGACTAGCAAAGTTACTCACCCTGCTTTGTTGGTCTTCATGTAGAGATTGTGCGTATTATGGGGGTCGCTTGAAGGTATACCCACAATGATGAGTGGAAGCCTTTCAAGTTGATTTCGGGCTAGATACCCTGCCTTTGCGCATGGATCAGATTGTTAACTATTTCCCCAGGCATCATTGTAGTAATTGGTAACCTTAGTGGCCTTTCTCTTTAGGTTATTTACACAAGGTGACTGTGGAGGGGAAAGTCTTCATGGTACTTGGAATCGACGTTGGCCAAAATCACTCTGGCTCCTTGGAGGGTATACCCACGATTATGTGTGGGAGATTTCACCAAGGCGTAAGTTCATTAAGCAGGTCATCAATGTAAATTTTCCAGTTTCTCTATCTCATCCCCTTCTTACATTGTTCCCATGACATTGGATTTCATCACCAACTAGTGTGCCCATTGTGAGAAGGTTTTGTTTGCTTGCTTGCTTACTAGATTTTTAGTGTGTGTTGTTTGTTCTCCCCATAAGACTCTAGGTTGGATCTTTATTTAATGGCATCCATTCCTAGAATGACCAATGAAGGAACTCCTACTCTAGGGGAACCTTTTGTTTTTCCTTCTTACGAAAGCATTGGTCCTCCTCACATCACTACTTTGAGCCTTCCAGGTCTCACAATTGGATTACCTATATGGTTGTTTTCCACTCAGGTAATCTCGAATGTAGATAGTGCTTTGGTCGTAAGCACTTTACCCCAAGAACATCAACCTCATGTTGATCCTTCACTATCTTCACCAGTAAGATCTTCTTCACCTTCTCCACTTGCAAGGTCTTCTTCCATTTCATCTTTTTTTTTGAGTGAAATCTCTAAAGCTAGTAACTCGATGGATAAGAAGAAGAAGAAAAGGAAGAAGAAAAAGAAGAAAAATAAACAAGGATCTAAAATTCCAACCACTGTCGGATGTGTTGGAAAGAAACCAGTTACTGTTGATCATGCTGGGAGTGTTGATGATGTCAATATCACCCAAACAACCCACAAAACCAAGTACCCTTGCAAGCCTTGTAAGGATAGCCATATTATTAAGTATTTCCCTAGTCTATCCAAGGTTATAGAAATATGGCATATGCACCCTCACCAACCCATGTTGTCAACCTCTGAACAACATGTTTATGACCTCCCATTAACTAGCCAAAATACCCTTGGGAAGAAGAAAAGTAGAGTCAAGTTTCCTTGTAGGTTATGTAGAGAGAATCATCAAACTCACCATTGCCCTTATATGGATGAAGCCTAAAAATTACTAGAAGACATAATTGTTTCACAGCCTCAACTTCCAGCTGCTTATCGCAAGATTACTCTCGACCCAACTGTAGTTGATGGAATGATCAATCCAATCCCTTCGTCGATAAATCCAGTTGATCATGTAGTCAATCTTGTCACATCCTTAGTTGAACCAGTTGACAAGGTGGTCACTACCATCCCATCCTCGGTCGATTACACTCTCTCCTTAAAGATTGAAACCCAAGTGGTTGATCCCATCACATCCTCAGTCAATCCAACTCTCCCACTAGAGAGTGAAACCCAAGCGGTCAATCTATTCTCCCCTTGGAGAATGAAACCCAAGTGGTCGATCTGATCTCATCATCGATTGTTCCTACTCTCCCACTAGAGAGTAAACCTGATACTGCCCATTTTTTTCTCATTGATACAGACTCTACCATGTTGGGGGGTGTTCCTCCTTCTTCCATGGAACCCCCTCCAAGTAATGAGGCCATTCGTTTTGATTGGGATCTGCTAACTAGACCTCGTCGTCCCTCTCACATTCCTTTCCAGATTATAGTGCAAGTTTGTGGTCGGGACATTCCTCAGACGCTGATAGATGAAGGTGCATCCGTTAGTATTTTGTCCTCCATTTCTTGGCAAGCTTTAGGTTGTCCTCAACTTGCGCCAGTTACGTAGAATCTGTTAGCTTTTAATAGAAGAACCAGTCAACCTTTAGGGACCCTTCCTCAATTTCCTGTAACTTTGGGAGGGAAAACTATCTTTATTGATTTCCTAGTAGTCCAAGAACCCTTAGATTTTGTTTTACTCCTTAGGTGGGATTATGTCTATGCCATGAAAGCTATTGTGCCCACTCTTTTTCGTGTGATATCTTTCCCTCACGATGCAAGAATTGTGACTATTGATCAACTTTAATTCATTGGTCCCGATTGGATTACCTCCCTTAGTGGTTCTTATATGCAGACGGTATTGCCCCTGCCACAGGTAAATTATGTGGCATTGTATCCCATGCCTTCCACTGCCAATGACAATGACTTGGATCTGGTATTTGACATGGTGACCTCTTTGGTAGGGCTATTGGATATTGACCTCCTTACCCCTATCATAACCCTCAACATGTTTTCCTTCCAGAGTGTGTTTCTTCCTTCTAATGAACATCTCTTGGAGGCCATGACCGAGTTTTGTCCCTTGACATGGTGTCCTTCCATAGAATTGTCCTCTTGGAAGCCATGATCAAGAAGAGAGTCCTTGAGCATGGTTTTATGATTTCAATCTCGTTAAAAAATTAAAACACTTACGAGGATAGTTTCTCGCCTCTCTGTAGCAACCTCGTTGAAAAATGAAACAGAGATTGCAAGAATAGTTCTTGTTTCTGTGTCAAGCTCATTAAAAAATGAAACAATGATCTAGGGATTGAACCTAGATTCTCGAGCATAGTTCTTATCCTATGTCAAGCTCGTTAAGACATGAAACAAATTCCCCCTCTCTGTTTGAGTTAAGTCCTTCATCTAGTATTTGAAGCTTCATTTCATCTGCTTTTGTAGTTGAATGAAACGAATCTTGGGGGACAATGCTTCCAGCCTTTGGACTTCATGCTGAAGTTGTGCCACTAGCTTCTTAAGATGGGGGATAAATACCAACCATGCATTGGGAAGTCCCAAGAATAGTTTTCTATGGTTCAAGATTTTGTAAAAATGAAACCACCTACCTCAATCATAGTTTCCTCTGGTTCAAGCTTGTGTAAAAATGAAACCAGGTCCAAGCATAGTTTTTTTTAGTTTTTAAGATTGTGTAAAAAACAAAATATATCCCAAGCATATTTTCCTTTGGTTCAAGCTTGTGTAAAAATGAAGCCAGGTCCAAGCATAGTTTTGTTTTGTTTTAAAACTTGCGTAAAAATGAAAACAATCCCGAGCTTAGTCTTTTTTCTTTCTCATGCTCATAAATCAATGAGAATGTAACTGAGTATACTTTTATCACTTTTTTGGACTGCTAAAGGTTATATGAAAAAGGAACCCCTTGTAGTTCCCTTTAATCTCTTTTCAAACTCTCTAAGCATGAAAATATTGTCGAGCGATCTTGTTCTTTTCACGCTCGTTAAAGTATTAGAAAGTGCATCTGTTGAGCGATAGTTTATCTCTTTTTCAGTATCATCAGACTAATTTATGAAAAAGGAACTGAGAGAGTTCTATTTAAGTGTTTTTCAAACTCTCTAAACATGAAAAACCCCTGAGTTTTCTTTCTTTGGACTCGTTAAAAGAAAAACATTGAAAGTCCCATATGGGACCGAACCACTCCTTCTGAGGGTTCATTAAACATAATCTGAGGGACTTATCTGAAGGATGAGATTACATTACAAGAATATGTAATTCTCCTCAAGCATGCGTAAACATAAAGAGGTACTTGCCAGTAATGGTGGGGGGGAAATTGGGAAAGAAATGTATTTAAACCTGTATTCCATGGAAGAGTCACTTTTGAACATGTCACCCTTTCACTCGCCTTTTTGTCTAGGTTAGAAAATCCACTTGTCTCTTGATCATACTCCTTTATAATATTACAATTTGGTCTATGATCCCAGTTGTTGAGTAAGTGTTTCCAAGACAGTTGTTGTGTCGTCAATATGTTCAAAGAGAAGTTCAACCCAGAAATTATTCTATTGCGTCGGCCATTTCTGCAGTTCTTAAGCCTTCTATTACATCGGCCATCCCTGAGTTAGTCTTGAATCACTTGTTACTCTGATCTACTTCAAATGTTGTTACCTATTTCGTGTCATTGATGGGGGATACATTAAGGCCCTCTTGTGACGATTCTTTTTCTATCGACTTCAACTCATTATCTAGGAATTAGACTTAGAAACTAATTGGCACCTTGGAACTTACATGCCTCAATGGAAGGTTTCCTCATGTTCGATAGTGGGTTTTCATTATTGAACCCTAATCAGAAGGTTCCACTAAGTGTTTGACCTCAACTCATTGATTCACATTCGTTGGATTGTACTAGAGTACCTTGGGAGTCATTGAAATTTATGGTGATTTCTTTCGCACTTGTTAACGGTATTCACTAATGACCAATAATCAAGTGGTTTCTACCATGCTTGACTTCAACACATGTATTCGCATGGTTAGATTCATACTATAGAGTGGTGGAGATAAAGACCCTGAATCTTTTCTCACAGATTCAGGTTGCGTTGGAGTATTGTTGACGGGCGGAATTGACATGCCATCAACTGAAAGAATATATCTGGTCTAGGGTTGTCTAAATAACCCAAGTCATTTGATGTAACCTATTCTGACGGGTTTAATGGCTTTGTTAGCCAACTAGGGTCCTAAATATAGAAAAATAAAATAAACTAACTAAAGAAAAGATTCTAACAATCGACACAATAGTTACAAATATTTATCTAAGAATGTGAATATACAAATGATTATGAACAATTTATTTACAATTTACAAGGTTTGCATGAAATCTTGTGAAAATAATTGTTTGAAAAAGTTTCTAAATCAAATATGAACAACACTTTTTTTTTTTTAAAGATATCAAACAAATAAATACTAAATGAATATGATTGAAACAGTGACACAAAAACAATCAAAGCTAACTAATGTAATCATTGTTTCATTCATAAACAACTTAAATCAATAATACACAGAATAACATGTAGCTGATCAATGAAACTGGTATTATCTTTCTATGTTTTATAAGATCCTGCCTATACTGTTGTTACACATCGAAATTACTCACTTTGATAGTGTCGCAAGTGTCATCATTACAAAGGTCGCAAGTGTCGCATTTTTCTCACAAGGTCGCAAGTGTCGCATGTTGCTCACAAGTGTCAGGGAAGCATACTGCCATGATGCCTATGTCGTGCCTATAACGACATGAGAAGGACACTTGAAACACCTCAAACATTTGATTTGGATGAGGAGAAATGAGTCAGCAGGCTTGCAAACCTTTTTCCATCTGAAAGCACCTCAAAAACTGAGTTTTTGGAGGGGAGTGCTCCCCCTTACACTATCGCGGAGCACCGATGCTCCCCCTTACACTGCCAGGGAGCATTATAAATCTCCCCTGGCCCTTTTGAAGGAGCGTTATAGATTTTGAGAGCGCTGGCGCCCCCCTAAATCCTACTAGGGAGTGCTACAGTGCTCTGATGGTCCTTTTGAGGGAGCGCTACCTATTCGGGGCAGTTGTTAAGCTGTTGAGATGAATGGGGGAAGCATCTTTTCATTCTTGGAAGGCAGGTGGATTTGAATCCCTAGTCTAGCCATGATCCTAGGGAAGATCCTCAACTGAAGGAGGAAAATCCTCAACTTCCCCAAGGATATCTCAAGTGGTTAAAGCCTCTCCAAGGCTATATAAGCAAGCTTTCTAATGGTGAAAAAGGAAGGGAAATGGAGAATTACACCAAACTTATGATCTCATAAGTGGTGCTGGAACAGAGCTGATTGGAAGAAGAATTGCTAGCATGAAACCTATGATCTCATAGGAAACACACAGTCAGCCAAAGGAGAGTGATCAGTGAAGTTGTTGTTATCTAGGTTGTGGATCTTTCAGGCAAGGGTTAGATGAAGGGGACTTGAAGAAGCTGTCGCATTCGCATCTACGATTGTAAGTATTGCTGTCATTGTTCTCATTAATATGACACGCTTGGCCTGTTTCTTTCTAGTTTGTGTCTAATGTTACATGAACTTATAATTGATAGATAGATCTGTTTTCAAGCTAATATAAATAGAGTAGGAAGTGGTCGTATCTTGCTTGCTTACAAGACTCAGCGAGGAGCAAAGGATTGGAGCTCAACTCGGAGCGTGCAGGGACAAACGCCGATAAAGAGGTACTTTTGTTCTCCTTCCTTCTCATGTGTTAGTTTGTATAGATTTGAAATGAAGTCAGTGTCCACATTAATCATTTTCTGTCTTAGAGTTAGGGTCAAGCTCTTTGAGGCAACCTACCTGTCCGTAGGGAGATTTTCCTACAACAGAAACTGGCGACTCCACTGGGGAGATAGCCTCAAATTGAAACTTCTTGTTTTGATTTCTCCTCATTGACCTAGTTCTACACCTTTATTTTTTTATACCTAGTCCACTCCTCTTTTGATTGGTTTCATGAGCTGATTGGCTTCCTACCCCATCATACTCAACCTAATTGTCGAGATTGAATTGCAATTTTTTGAATTTTTTACATTTTTGGGAGTTTTTGAACCTGGTGCCCCTATCCCTGTGTTAAAAGAGTGTCAGTGCTCCCTAATAGCCTTGCACATAGCTCTATAATGCTCCTTGCCTTTGGCAACAAAGCACCAACCATCCTTTAGCCAATAAACCTTCCAGAATTGTTTTTTTTTCAGGATTTTTCCTCTGTGTCTCTCTTGTTGGGTAACCTTGTGAGTCAATCCTTCTTCTTTCCAGCTTTGACATCTGTCTTTTGCTTGAAGAACAAACGTCTTTCTGTTTGGATTTTGTAGCCTTCTTCACTATTGTTGTTGAGTTTTTCTGCCATTTGGAGTTTGGAACCCATACATTGTCTTTCTCTCCTCATCAACTGAATGGAAAACGCTGGTGAAGGTCATCAAAGGTATACATATCTTTCCATTTGGTTTTAGTTAAGATCATTGTTCTTCGACTTTTTCTTTTGGGTGTGAAGTTTGTTTTCTCTTTAATTGCTTCTTTTCTTTCTCTTCTTGTTTTGATCACAATGAGAGGGTGTATTGTTTGTATGATTCTTGCTTGTGTTGGTCTGATTTTCATTCATACAGGAAGATAATTAGCAAGATGAGCATTGTGTTGAATTGATCATTATTCATATGAAAACAATAAAAAGAATCTTCATGATTGATTGTGCATGTTAGAAGGCATCTCAAATTTTTTAGCATCACATCAGGATTTGATTGAAGAAAACTTGTTTGAGGACACTCCTTATTAGTGCTTGTTAGTGAAAAGAACTCTCTCTCTCTCCCTTAGATAGGTATTCATTGAAAATAAATGATTGCTTATCATATTTCATGCATATTTTTGGGAATTGAGTCATCATTCCATCAGTTTCACTTTAGTACACCCTCTGAGTAAAGAACAACTATAAAAATCAACGCTAATTAAAAATTATTTAGAACTTTTTCTTTTCTAGGATCCTCCACCAACACTAGACTAGGCTTAGTACTTTGGATTAGGCTGTGAGCATAACTCTCCAAAGTTTCCAAAAAAACCAGTAGCATCCTGAGTTAGGGAGAGTCAAATCCAATAATCGTATAAGTTTTCCTGGGATCCCCCTCTCACACAGGGGTTACGCACGAGGTCACATTCGGGTGAGCTACGGGGACTAACCCTCTGTGGTTTAACTGATTGTGGTGGTCATATCGTATTATGGGGATCGCTTTAAGGTAAATCCACAATTACTGCGTGGAAGCCTTTTAGTTGATTTCAGGCTCGATACCCTACCTGTACGTTCGGATCGGACTGTCGATTGTTCCCACCCAGGGGCTGACTGCGAATTGGTAACCTTAGTGGCCATAATCTTTAGGGTCTTACACAAGGTGACGGTGACGGGAAGTCTCACTGTACCTAGAGAAGACATTGGTCAAAATCACTCGGGCTCCTTGGAGGGTAAATCCACAATTATTGCGTGGAAGCTTGCACCAAGGCGTAAGTCCGTTAAGTAGGTCACCATTGTAACTGTTCCACCCTATCCTCGCCCCTTCTGGACTTGATCATGCGATGTTGGATTTCATCACCAACTAGTACGATCATCGAGAGAAGGTCTTGTTTGCTTGGTTGTGATTCTTAGATTCTATTAGCGTATGTTGTTTCTTTTACTTAGTGGACCTTAGGTCAAGTCATTGTTAATGGCATTGAATCTTGGGAGTAACAATGGAGGAACCCCTTCTTCTGGGGAAACTTATACCTTTCCTTCATTCAGAAACTTTGGTCCTCCATATGTTGTCACACTGAGTCTTCCAGGACTCACTATTGGATTACCAGTTTGGTTGTTCCCCACTCCGGTGATCCCAAATCCTCCCAATGTTTCAGTTGCACCTAATACTTTGGATGTCAATACACCACCCACACATCAACCTCACGTCGAATTTTCTCCTTCTTTGCCCATCAAGTCTCCTTCCATTTCTCCTTCTTCGCCTAGTGAAATCTCTAAAGAAAGTAGCCAGGTTGATCAGAAGAAGAAGAAGAAACAGAAAGAGAAGAAGAAGAAGAGCCCAAAAAGGACCAAGGCCCCAACAACATCAGATGTTGGATCTAAGAAACTAGTTACTGTTAATAGTATTGGGAGTGTTGATGAGATCAACAAGATTAAAAGGAAGAATCCAAAACCCAAATTCCCTTGGAGCCTTTGTAAGGGTGACCACTTTTTGAGGTATTTCCCCGGTCTTATCAAGGTCTTAGAAATGTGGTCCTCCATGTCATTAGCCTCTGTCGGTCATGTCGATGATACCCCGTCAACTAGTCATGTTCAAGTTGGTAAGAAGAAGAAAACTGTCAAGTTCCCTTGCATGTTATGTAAAGGTAATCATTACTCTCACCTTTGTCCTCGCATGGACGAGGCTTCTTCTCTTTTGGAAAAACTTCAACTTCCAAAAGGTTATCGTAATATTTCCTCTGACCCATCATTGGTTGATGGACTGGTCAATCCGGTTCCATCCCCGGTCAGTCCGGTTGATCAGGTGGTCAATCTAGTTTCCTCCTCGATTAAACCACAAACCCAAGTAGTTGATCTAGTTCCATCATCGATCAGCCCCGCTCTTCATCAAAAGAGTGACACAAAAGTGGTCGATCTGTTTTCATCCTCGGTCGATCCCACTCTCCTGTTAGAGAGTGACACCAAAGTGGTCGATCTATTTCTACCCGTCGACCCCATTCTTCCCTTGGAGAATGAAACTAAAGTGGTCGATCCAATTTCTCCATCGGTCGATCCCATTCCTCCATTAAGGAATGTCAAAGTGGATGATCCAGTCCCTTCCTTGGTCAATCCCACCCTTCATTTGAAGAGTGCCAAAGTAGTTGATCCGATTTCATCCTCGGTCAGTCCCACTCTTCCTCTGAAGAGTGATAAAGTGGTCTATCCAAGTCCACCATTGGTTGATCCAATCCAATCATCGGTAAATCCTACTCTCCTTCTAGAGAGTAAACCCGATACTGCCCATGTTTTTCTCGTTAATACAGACTCTACCGTACCGGGGGGCATTCCTCCTTCTCCTGTGAAACCCCCTCCAAGTAATGAGGCCATCCTTTTTGATTGGGGTGCGCTAACTAGACATCATCTTCCCTCTCACATTCATTTCCAGATTACAATACAAGTTTGTGGTCGGGATGTTCCTCAAACGCTGATAGATGAAGGTGCATCCGTTAGTATTTTGTCCTCTGTTGCTTGGCATGCTTTGGGTTGTCCTCATCTTGCACCGGTTACGTAGAATCTGTTATCTTTTAATAGAAGAACTAGTCAACCTTTAGGGATCCTTCCTCAGTTTCCTGTAACATTGGGAGGGAAAACTATCTTTATCGATGTTATGGTAGTCCAAGACCCCTTGGATTTCTCTTTACTCCTTGGGTGGGATTATGTCTATGCTATGAAATCTATTGTATCCACTCTTTTCTGTGTGATATCTTTCCCTCATAATGGAAGAATTGTGACTATTGATCAACTTTCATCCATCGGCCCTAACTGGGTTACCTCCCTAAGTGGTTCTTATATGCAGACAGTATCACCCCCACCACATGTCAATTATGTGGCATTGTCTCCCATGAACTCAACTTCCGATGATTTGGATCCGGTAGTTGACATGGTGATCTCTTCGGTAGGGTTATTGGAGCTTGATCTCCTTACCCCTGTCACAACCCTCGACATGTGTTCCTTATAGAGTGATTCTCTTCCATCTGACGAATATCTCTTGGAATCCATGACCGAGTTTTGTCCCTTGACATGGTATCCTTCCAGAGCATTATCCTCTTCGAAGCCATGATCAAGAAGTAACCACGAGCATAGTTTCCCTTCTCTGTGGCAAGCTCGTTAAAAAATGAAACAGAGGTCATGAGCATAGTTTCTCTTCTCTGTGGCAAGCTCATTAAAAAATGAAACAGAGGCTTTGATCATAGTTTTCTTCTCTGTAGCAAGCTCATTAAAAAATGAAACAACAATTTGGGGATTGAACCTAGAACCTTGAGCATAGTTCTTTTCCTATGTCAAGCTCGTTAAAAAATGAAACAATCACCTCTCCCTTCAAGTTGAGTCTTTCGCCAGATCTCGTAGATGTTGATTCGAGTCTTTCGTTAGGTCTCGTTTTTGAACCTTCATTTCATCCATCTATATCCTTTTTCTCCATCTAGCGCAGAAATTGGTGACAACCTCAAAGTCGGTGAACGAATTGAAGCTTGCGGGGCATGTCTCCAGCCTTTGATGATAATTCTGGAGCTAAGCCACCATCTTTCAAGATGGGGGCATACTGAGCTTAGTCTTTGTTCTTTTTCGTTCTCGTAAATACATGAGAATTCAACCGGGTAAACTTTTATCTCTTTTCGGACCCGTACGGATACACGAACACATGAAAAAGGAACTCCCCTGGAGTCTAATTTAAACCCTTTTTAGACTCTCTAAATATGAAAAGATTGTCGAGTGACCTTGCTTCCTTTCACACTCATTAAAAGGTCAGAAAGGGCGTATTTCGAGCGATAGTTTACCCCTTTTTCGGTCTCGTTAGACTACTGTATGAAAAAGGAACTGAGAGAGTTCTCTTTTAAGTGTTTTTCCAAACTCTATAATCCTGAAAAACCTTCGAGTTTTCTGTCTTTGGACTCGTTAAAGC
>ML788036.1:12388-37667 GCA_009831015.1 Picea engelmannii | reverse complement strand
TCTATAATCCTGAAAAACCTTCGAGTTTTCTGTCTTTGGACTCGTTAAAGCACACATCGACAGGCCCATATGGGATCGAACCCTTACTTCTTATGGTTCGTTAAACAAAGGAAGAGGAACTTACCGAAGGTGAGTTATATCGAGCATGTGTTATCCTGCTTGAGCTCATTAAATCAAAAAGAGGTACTCGTCTATCTGGATGGGGGAAAAAATTGAAAGAAGCAAGCCAAGCAGTCTCTTGAGAACATTACCTAGAAATTCTTAGAGTCTCCCTTGAACACGGCACTTTGTCATTTGCACACATTGTAATCCGTTGAACCTCTGCACTAAGCCAATCCTTTGAGTTTCTTTCACTCCTTTGGGTCATCCGACGCAAGTCACAGTATCCACTGCATAGTTTTGGTCCATGCCACGTTTTTTCTGTTGTGCCTCAATGTTCAAGGGAAGTATCTGCCTCGAGAGTCAGCAATCCCAAATATCTTGCCTCAAAACCTATATCAGTCCATGTCCATTTGATCTACCAATTACATCTCTATGTCTATTTCGTGTCGTTGATGGGGGATACATCAAGGCCCTCCCTCGACGAGTCTATTCTTGTCGACTTCAACACATTATCCGGGAATCAGACTTAGAAACCAGTTAGTACTTTTGGACCTGCATGCCTCAATGGCAGGCCACCTCACATCCGACAGTAGGTTTACATCATTGACCTCTGATCAAATGATTCCACGAATGTTCGAATTCAGCTCATCTATTCACATTCGCTGGAATGTACTAAGGTACCTTGGGAATCATTGACATTAATGGTGATCTCCCTCGCACTTGTTAACGGTTCACACCATTGACTGGTAATCAAGTGGTTTCTGCCATGTTCAACATTAGGACATCTATTCACATGGTTAGATTCATACCATATTGGGATTGGTGAGAAGACCCTGGGTTGAGTGATCACTTTGATATATGCTTTGCCCAGGTTGTGAAGGAGTTTCTAGTGGACAAATGACACATATACTGTTACATAGATCCACTTTGTATTGTTAGTGGCTATGTCTTGTCATCTCATAGATCCACTATGTATTCTTCGTGGCTACAATCAGTTCGAGTCATCGGAGTATAGATCCACATTGTATCTTCAGTGGCTATACCTTTATATCAATACAATTATGGATCCGCAATGTATTTTATGGCGGCCATATCTTGCATGTCTTGATCACCCAAGCATAGGTATGCCTGCCTTGGGTTTTGAAATATGTCATGATATTTGTTGGATGTTTATGTGCAACTTCTGTCAGGTTCTCCGAGTCTATACCCTTGCTTGAACGTCTACAAAGTATTTCAGTTATCAGTTCACATCTTCTAACTTCATACTTTGGGGGGCAATCTATTACACATCAAAATTACTCACTTTGATAGCGTCGCAAGTGTCGTCATTACAAAGGTCGCAAGTGTCTCATTTTTCTCACAAGGTCGCAAGTGTCGCATGTTTCTCACAAGTGTCAGGGAAGCATACTACCATGATGCCTATGTCGTGCCTATAACGACATGAGAAGGACACTTGAAATACCTCAAACATTTGATTTGGAAGAGGAGAAATGAGTCAGCAGGCTTGCAAACCTTTTGCCATCTGAAAGCACCTCAAAAACTGAGTTTTTGGAGGAGAGCACTCCCCCTTACACTATCTCGGAGCACTGACGCTCCTCCTTAAGATCATTGTTCTTTGAATTTTTATTTTGGGTGTGAAGTTTGTTTTCTCTTTGATTGCTTCTTTTCTTTCACTTCTTGTTTTGATCACAACAAGAGGGTGTATTGTTTGTATGATTCTTTCTAGTGTTGGTATGATTTTCATTCATACAAGAAGATAATTAGCAAGACGAGCATTGTGTTGAATTGATCATTATTCATATGCAAACAATAAAATGCATCTTCATGATTGATTGTGGATGTTAGAAGGCATCTCAAAAGTTTTAGCATCACATCAGGATTTGATTGAAGAAAACTTGTTTGAGGACACTCCTTATTAGTGCTTGTTAGTGAAAAGAAATCTCTCTCTCTCCCTTATATAGGTATTCATTGAAAAGAAATGATTTCTCACTACTGAACGACGTCATCATTCTGGAAGAAATAGATTTGCTCAAAGAAGACAACCATTTTCTAGGTACAAAGAATTCTTCTATGGCTATTGTTTCTATTGTGCAAAATTTGGTCAAAAAGATGTAAATTGTTCCTTAAGACTTATACATGATCAATTAAGATTTCAAAGGAATAAATACTTTCCACAACAAAGGATGGTGTATCCAAGTAACAAACCTTCACTGATTGCCAATTGCCAAATTAAGTCCAGGGTCATGCAACTAAAGAGATCAAGAAATAATCAACAGTCAATGAGT
Organism: Picea engelmannii; assembly: GCA_009831015.1. Taxonomy (NCBI): domain Eukaryota; kingdom Viridiplantae; phylum Streptophyta; class Pinopsida; order Pinales; family Pinaceae; genus Picea; species Picea engelmannii. The sequence goes on along the minus strand of ML788036.1, from coordinate 35,280 downwards.
AGACAATGTTGCACAAATAAGTTTGACCTATTGAACAATGAGATCGAATGCTACATTAGTCATAAATATGGACATAAATCTATCAACTGTCGTTTAAGGGAATATGAACCAGATTCGAAATCTCCTACTGAAAATGTCAAGTTTTGGAAGAAGAAGGAAAGTGACAAGTGTGGATTAGTGTTGTCCACACAAAGAAAAATGAACCCTTGGTATATAGATAGTGGATGCTCCAAACACATGATGGGAGACAAAGGCAAGTTTCTATCTCTAAGTGAAAGTAAATCAGGAAACGTAACCTTTGGAAATGATGCTCCAAGGAAAATAAAGGGAAAAGGGATGGTGATCTTAAGTAATGGAAAAGGAAAATCCCAAGATGTTCTACTTGTGGATGGGATGAAACATAATATACTCAGTGTAAGTCAAATGTGTGACAGAGGATGTGAAGTTTTGTTCACATCCAAGGACTGCAAGATAAATTCTGTAAACTCAGGAAAAGTGGTGGCCAAAGGCATAAGGACAGAAAATAATGTATATGTGCTGAAATAAAATAGAGAAAAATGTCATCTAAGAAAACATGATAAAAGCTGGTTATGGCATAGGAGACTTGGACATCTAAACTTTGACCACTTAATCAAACTCAAAAACCTCAAGGTAGTAAAATATCTTCTGAGAATATCAAATCCCCAAGATTCAATGTGTAAACCCTGTCAAGTAGGGAAGCAAAATAGAACACAGTTTAAGTCCAAGAGATTTACTTCAACAGAGAAACCACTCCAACTAGTTCATATGGATTTATGTGGAACATCAAGACAAGAAGACACAAGGAAAGAAAACTACTTCATGATGATGATCGATGATTACTCCAGACTTACTTGGGTTTCCATTCTCAAAGAAAAAGTTGAAGCATTTGAGAAGTTTATAATATTTAAGGCTTTAACAGAGACTCAAACAGGCAAGATGTTAAAGGAATTAAAATCATATCGGGGAGGAGAGTTCATGTCAAGAGACTTCAATGAATTCTACAATGAACATGGGATCAAGAGAGAATACACAATCCCAAGAACTCCACAACAAAATGGAGTTGTTGAGAGGCAAAACAAAATAGTGCAGGAAATGGACAGGTCAATGATGAATGAGAAGAACATTGGTCAAACCTACTAGATAGAAGCAATACACACAATAGTCCATGTGCTTAACAAATACCACCTCAGACAACAAAGTGACAAGACACCTTATGAATTATGGTTTGGAAGACCTACCTCAATCAAACACTTCAGAGTCTATGGGAGTAAATGCTACCTAAAGAATAATGATGAGAACCTAGGTAAATATGATGACAGGGCTGATGAAGGTATCTTCTTAGGGTATGCTACAAACATTAAAGGATATAGATTCTATAATAAGAGGCTTCATAAAATGGTTGACTGTATTGATGTAAAAATTGATGAAGGAATCCCAGCAAGAGAGGTATACAGTAATGAGTCTTCTACAAAAGACACAGCTAAAGTTGAAGATGAACAGGTCCAAGAATTAGAAAATGAAGACTCTGAATCCAGTGAAGACTCAAACACTCAGACAGACTCAAATTAGCAGTCAAATACAAATTCCTCCTCCAGAATCATTCAAAAGAATCATCCTGCAAGTCAGATAATTGGATAAAAAGACAAAGGTGTAAAAACCAGGAGAAAACTAATCAAAACCACCGACCAATCTCATATAGCTCTCATATCCATGATGGAACCCAAGAATTTCAATGAAGCCAACAAATATGATCACTGGGTTAAAGCAATGAATGATGAACTTGATCAGATTGAGAAAAGAAATACGTGGGAGATGGTTCAAAGACCTGAAGGTAAAAACGTCATTGGCTCCAAATGGATCTTTAAGAATAAGTTGAATGAGCAAGGAAAAGTTATCAGGAACAAAGCAAGGTTAGTCTGTAAAGGCTATGCTCAGATAGAAGGAATGGATTTTGGTGAAACATTTGCACCCGTAGCAAGATTAGAAGCTATTAGAATGTTTCTTGCCTATGCTTGTCATAAAAGGCTTAAAGTCTACCAAATGGATGTCAAGTCAGCCTTTCTAAATGGATATTTAAGTGAAGAAGTCTATATGGAACAACCAGAGGGTTTCAAACTGTTTGACAACCTTGACTTAGTATGCAAGATGAAGAAAGATTTATATGGTTTAAAACAGGCCCCTCAAGCCTGGTATCACAGATTGGATACGTATCTCAAAGAAAAAGGGTTCAAGAGAGGAACAACTGACAACAATTTGTATATTAAAACAGAGGATAATAATTTGCTCATAGTACTAGTCTATGTAGATGACATCATATTTGGATGTAATAAGGATTCATTTGTACAATGGTTTTCTTCTGCCATAGAGTCTGAATTTGAAATGTCTATGATAGGAGAACTGTCATTTTTTCTTGGTCTGCAAATTACTTAGAGGCACGAAGGGATGTTCATTTCTCAAGAAACATATCTAAGAGAAATGTTGAAAAGGTTTCAAATGGAATATTCTAAACCTATGGGTACACCTATGGTAACCGAATGTAAATTAAGCAAGGATGATGATTCACATGATGTTGATCAAAGATCATATCGATCAATGATAGGAAGCTTGTTGTACATCACAGTATCTCGCTAGACATAATGCATGTTGTAGGAATGTTAGGAAGATATCAGGCTACACCTAAACAGAGTCATATGCAAGCTGCTAAAAGGATATTTAGGTATTTGAAAGAAACAATGACTTATGGTCTGTGGTATCCCAAAAATCAAAATCTTCAGCTGACTGCTTATTCAAATGCAGATTGGGAAAACTGTGTTGATGAGAGAAAAAGCACCAGTGGAGGAGAATTCTTCCTGGGTGACTCCTTAGTAGCCTGGCTTAGTAAAAAGAAAGGTTCCATTTCTTTATCAACCATAGAGGCAGAGTACATTGCAACTACTACCTATTTCACTCAGGTATTATGGATGATTCAGACACTTTCATATTTGGAGGTAAAATACACTGCACCGATCCCAATTCATTTTGATAACACTAGTGCCATCAGTGTGTCTAAAAATCCTGTATTCCACTCCAAGACCAAGCATATTCCCATAAAATATCATTTTCTGAGAGAGCAGGTCACCAATCAGATTGTTCAAGTTAATTACATTCCCACTACAGAACAAATTGCAGACATCTTTACTAAACCTCTAGCAAAGACACCATTTGAATATCTCAGACAGAAGTTGGGTGTCATCCCGTCTCACATCTAAGAGAGACCATCCTATTAGGGGGAGTCCTGTATTGGTTTCATATCTGATACCTCCTAAAGTTAATGCAACAACTCAGGGGGAGCATGTTTTCTTTGACATTGATTTAAAAGGGGGAGAAAAGAACAAGGGTGCCTTTGTTTCCATCAATGCCAAAGGGGGAGATTGTTGGAAGGTTTACAGTTGGGAGTAAGCTTGTCATTGATGGCAAGAACAACAATGGAAAATTTCAGTGATGGAAAAGAGAAATGATGGCAAGAACAGCGAAATCGTGAAGTTATGAAATCACAAGGTGGATGAAAGTTTACAGTTGGGAGTAAGCTTGTCATTGATGGCAAGAACAATGATGGAAAAGATCAGTGATGGCAAAGATCAGCGATGGAAAAGAACAGTGATGGAAAGAATAGTGAAATCGCGACATGATGAAATTGCAAGGTGGATGAAATCGTGAAGCGGCGAAATCACGAAGGTGGACGAAATCACGAAGCAGCGAAATTGTGAAGTGGTGAACTCATGATAAGATCTGGACCATCAGATCACCAAGCGTTCTGGACCATTGATCTAAGCTCCATTTCATAGTTTTTCCTATCGCAACTTGGAGTGACAAGAACCTCCATCGAAGAAATCACGAGATTCAAATTCATGATGAGATCTGGACCGTCGATTCATCAATATCGTGGACCGTTGATCTCAGCTCCATATCAGGGTTTCGGGGATCGCAACTTGGAGAGTCGAGATGCCTCATCTCCAGACTCACGAAATGCGAAATCGTGAAAGCGCTTTTTGCATAAGTACTTGGTCATGGCCATGGTCATATAGAGGAAGGATCTAGCACAAAAAAAATCTATATTGGAGCTTTGGAGATTGTGACATGGAGTGTCAAGACACGGGATCATACAAATGCCGAAATACAGAAAAGGTGAAATATCGCTATAATCGGTGGTCACCACCTGTGGTCACGTAGAGGGGGGAGATAGAGCAGCCAAGCCCCTTTTCAAAGCTCGCAACATGAAGAGTCACGATGCCTCATCGTAGAATCTCCAAATTGTGAAAGTGTGAAATGCATAAATCATAGCTAATCCAATGATGTAGATCAAACTAAAGATCGGAGGGCCATTATTGCATGTCACAGTGTAACTGCCAGAAACCACTGATGGTTTCTGCCAGAGGACTCGAAGACACTTCAGGGTGATTGACAGAGGAGATGAAGAGTCTCTAGGAATATTCAAGAGGGATGAAGATGCTCATAGAGGTGATTGACAGCTGGATGAGCATTGAAGCTTGTAACTAGAACAGAGAAGACAAAGAGTCTCAACTTCCAGAGAGGCTGATGAATATCAGCATAACATATAGTGATTTTGAGTGAGTGGAAAAATGACCAGAGAATCTGAAGAGTCACGATGATGATCAAACAAAGCACTCAAGTTGTGGAGGATATCAGCGCGGTGTGAGTATGTAGAGGAATTGCGTGCATTTCATGCACAAGATGCACAAAAGCTATATATATACGGTAAAGAGAAGAGATGAAGTTGTTGTTGTTGTTGGGATTGTTGTGGATGTTGTTGAAGGTGATTCAAGAATGAAAAAGGATCATAGTGTAGCAGCTGAAAAGAATAGACGAAGAATTGTGCAGCGAATGGACATGGTGAATAGAGCATAAAAGAAGAAGAATAGAATGGGCAATGGATGCATGTTGGAAGACAACGATGAATTCTAAGTAGAAAAATCTTGCAGAACATTGATGAGACTGGTAAGTTGTTATTGAACACTATATCACTATAATAGGTTTCATTATTTCATATTCATAATCCAAGGAGGTTGGGAGGTTCTAGGGAGGACTGGTGTCCTCAGAGGTTCAAGTGGGGGATTGAACACAGGGAGTTGGTGCTTCCTTCTAGTTGGTGCTAGAGAAACCAGGGAGTTGGTGCTTCCTTCTAGTTGGTGCTAGAGAAACTAGGGAGTGGGTGCTTCCTTCTAGCAGGTGCTAGAGAAAAAAAGAGAGTTGGTGCTCTCAGCAAGTTGCAGCTTGCAAAACAAAGGTTGTATCCTCACAATGAGTTGGTGCTCAAATGTATGATAATTTAAAGAATGTAAATAATACTTATCATATAAAGAAGAAGAGGTTTTTACCCTGTATGGGTTTCCTTGGGAATATCTGTCTCCGTGTTTCTCATATATGTCACTGATGATAAATGTGCCATTGTTCATTTCCCTGCATTATTGTGATCATCATTGAGTGCCTTGTAAATATTTTAAAAGAAGAATAATTGTTTAAGCACGGTGACAACTGATTCACCCCCCCTCTCAGTTGTCCAACACTATTTTGGAGGATTTCCACAGGATTCTATATATGTAGGGTGTGGAAATGCCTAATTTCCACACCTTTCTCTATATCTAGGGTGTAGATTTTCCGCAATCTACACTATAGCTAGGGTGTGATGGCCTCCGTACGTGGGAAAAAATGAGCATTTTCTCGATGCTTCTAGAAGGAGAAGATTATATGGTGAGGTGGCCTCTGATTGGTTTGGATCTTACTCACTTTCATGATTTAGTGGGATCATCCTAGCCTCCTCACCTTATCCTCTTCAACTTATAAAAATAGAGGATCTCTCATGGAGAAGGTTAGCTTGATTGAGTTGGATTGAGCTTGGGAAATTTGTGTTGGTATTGACATTTTCTTTGTCAAGATAGATGCTAGATCTATAGTCTCAGAATACTTGGAGCAAGAAGTGTGTGGGAAGAAAGGAACTGTTGGAAGGAACATTAAGACATCAAGGAATCTAGTTGTTATCTCTCTTCCTATTATTTAATATAATTTAGTGGCATGCTTCTTTCACATAGAACTATCTTTATTTTATTGCATAATTCCTTGATCATATGCATAGGTTGTCATTGAATATACTTTTGTTGCTTTAACTTTGGTTCATTTGTGTCTCACTGCAGAATCATTATCACAACACCACCAGAGTGAAACAGGAAAAACAAAGACATAAGGAAGTGACACCAAAAGGTATGTTTATTGTCTTTCGCTCAGTAGTAAATTTGATGATTAGAACCTAGGGAAAGTGCCATGTTCTGTCTTGTTTTGTTGTATATCTAGGTGGATCTAGGGGGATTGATTTGTGTCTACAATTAACAATTAACTCAATAACAAAGGGGGGGTTCAATATGATAGTTTTCTAGTGCATGGATCTGAACGGCCAAAACCGGTGCACTCAGATCTACGACGTAGGTTCAATTCCAGACCCCCCTTGTCATTCTGCCTTTAATGAGGGGGGGTAGGTCTGGTATGGGAAGTTTTCCAATGAATGACCCCACTTGCCTCCCCGGTTTACTGCCTTTACCTCCTCCTGATGTGTGTCCTCCACCCTACTCTCTCTCCTTCCCCCTGTCACATCTTCTACTCACGTTTCCTCCTCTCACCCCCTCGCACCTCTTTTCCACCTAGCGCCATTCTATTCCACCTCATACCCTTTTTACCTCTCCCCTCTCGACACCTATACCCCCATTTCTACATGCCACTTCTACCTATGTTGTCTCCCCACTCGCCGACCCATCACACTACAGTCCCCTCATCACCTCCTCATGACACTTCACCTCATTGCCCAATGTCCCAACATCAATGGCCTCTCCACCTAGTCACCTTTTTCCAATATGCTCATGCCATCACTTCGTCAGGATCTCATTCACAACCAACTGTCGAGTCCCTCTGCGAAGGTCCAAATCAAATTCCATAAGGTAGAAAGTGGCCCCACCGTGTCCTTTAGGTGCCAATTTTGACTCACGCTAGTTCTGATCCTAAGAAAGAAGTTATTATAGCAGGTGGTGGTGGTTGAGTGTCATATACTTACATAAATAGAAGAATGGAAAGAGATAAGAATAGAGGTAGACTGTCAATCCATCCTGACAGAGATTGTGTCTGATAGCCAATTTCATGGACAGTCTGACCATCGTCTTCATGCGCATCCTGACAGGGAAACTCATCAACATAAAGAATTAAATGCATGCCGTGATCGTGTCTTCAATAGCTGATCCAGTTCCAAGTATATAGAGGGTTGATGGTCGAGCTAGGCTCCCGATTGTGAAGTTTGATGAATCACTGGTTTCTCTGGTTATGTATTAGCATCTGAGACTTCTTATTTAATGAAATTCAACCTCTTTCCACCTCTCTATAAACTCTGTATTAAGACACTTGGAATTGGAGGATCCAATCGAGGGTTGTGATGTTGTAGGATGATGTATGGTTGATCATTGAAATATATAGACTAGTTTTAGTCAGTTTTTTGTGTTATCTTTCCCTCGCACACTGAATAGCTTGGAATTGGAGGATCCAGTCAAGCTATTACAACAGCGTTGCGATGCTCAGAATTGGAATATCTGGTTGAGCCATCACTATTTTGTTGTAGCTGTGTTAGTGCGACATATTTCAGTGTCTTATTTTTCTTCCCCGAGATGCTGGAAGGTTCGATGCCCATAGCAATCTCGTTCATCTTCTCACCAAGTCTTCCATCTTCTCACCTTAAATCCAACTTCCTTACTGAAGTTAGATCAAGACCTCACCTACTCATGCATGCCTATCCTAGTTTCCTGAGTTAAACAATATTCTCTTGGGTTTGCAGCCATTCAACCACCTTAATTCAATTATTGTGACATATAAAATTGATGGGTATCAGGCTTACTCTTGTCGCAATCCAGAAGTGACTTTTGGCGCTAACATTTTTGGCACCGTTGTCGGGGATGAAGTTGAATATTTTCCCCGGGATTAAAGGATATTGAGCCTATGATTCTAAAGGTGCATCAAGAATCAGAGCCCTACAATATTGCTATTGTGCACATGGAGAATCCATTGTGATGAATCCACTGGGGAGAACCTGCTTTTTCAATTGTGTCTTTCAGAGGCAGGCATACAAGGTCTACTCCTCTATTTCCCTTGACAACACCTTAAGTGGATAAGAGAAGATTATTAGAAATGGAAAGGCTCTTAGAGAAGGAGCTTCAACTACTGAACTAGGTATTTCTGATAGTTCTCATTTCCCTATGTTGGAAACTCTGATATCTACTTCTCATTTTTCTATTAGACATCTTGTTGGAGTTTCTCCTTTGTTAAATTTTGGGAGTGCTTCTGTTGCATTTTCTCCTCCTGGTCTTAGATTAGAGGGAGAAAGATTTGTCACTCTTATTTCCCTTGATGTTGCAGCTTTGTCTAGACCCAGACCTTTGGAATATTTTCCTACCACAGGTTTTACAATCCCTTCTCCTATTATTGTTGCTACTATTGTGCCAACACCAACCTCTATTCCCTCTATCCCTGCAACCTTCTCTTCAAATCCTTTGTTGTTTCCTTTTAGTCCTGCAAGATTAGTTCTATCTTCCCCTATTTGAACTCCCTCTCATCCAAGTTCTCCTCCACCTAATATCCCTATGGAAGGTTCTCATCCCCCTGTAAATAGAATGGATTCCATAGTGGCTGAAAGGTATTCCCCTCTAGTCCTACCTCAGACAATGAAACCTCTCCCCACTGGAGATTATTTGAAGTATATGCCTAAATTCACTGGAAGGAGGACATAACTTCAGCAGAGCACCTTGTTTCCTTCTACAGTTATGCAGACAACCTGAACATTGAAAATGAAGATGTCTGGATGAGAGTCTTCATCCAGAGCCTTGATGGTGAGGTTAGGAAAAAATTTAGGGGACTCACCCCTGGATCTATTGTTGGCATTGAATCTCTATATAATGCCTTCTTGAGACAGTGGGGAGTTAAAAAATATTTCATGTATTACATGACAGAGTTTGGGTCCTTGAATAAAAGGGAAGGAGAGTCTATCTCTGACTTCTCCAAAAGATTCAATAAAATGTACAATAAGATCCCTGCTGAGATCAAGCCCACAAAATCCTCTTCCAAAATCTCTTATGCTAATGCATTTGACCCTGAATTCTACCTCCTGCTAAGAGAGATAAGAGATACTTCCCTAGCTCAAATACAAGATGTTTTCGTAGAAGTAGAGTCTAATGTGTTGGCAGTTGACAGGCTCCGAAATAAGGTTGTTATAGACAAAAGAAAGGGAATATCAGAGACCTCAACCTCCAGTTCCTCTGTGCCTCACCCTCAAGTGGATGAATTGACCAAGATGGTGAAATCTCTTTCTGTAGAGATGGAGAAGATGAAATTTGAAGGGAAGAATACATACATAAATCCCCAAAACATTGATAACAGAGGCAGCTTCAGGAGGTCGAATAATTATCTTCCTCAAATTCTCCCAAGAGAGCCTAGGAATAGAGATAGAGACGATAATAAAATCCATACTCCTCTTCAGAACAACTTGTTTACTGGTGAGGAAGGAGAGGAAATAGATGAGATTGATCCCGAGATCCATTGTTTTGAAGACCCCCCCCTTTTCCCTCATTTGAATCAATCAGCATATGAGGAGTCTCTCATGAACAATCAACTCAATGAGCTGAGCAAGGGATACAAGGCTAGTAGAAACCAAAATAGATACAACCTCAGATCCAAGAAGAAGATAGGAATGCCTGATGTTCCTGAGCAACCTAAAAATATTGCCAAAGATATGGAAGACAATGATCAAGCTAGGAAGACATAAACCCCTCATCCAATGGTCAAATCCCTTCTTCCTGAAGTAAAATAAATCCCAAAGCCCCCCTCCTCTTTTAATTTTGACCATGAAATTCAAAAAATCAGAATCCCTGTGCCCCTTTCTAAACTAGTAAAACATGAATATTTCAAAAAGAGGCTCTCCAAGCTATTACAGTTTGAATCCTCATACCATCCCACAGACTCAATCAACTTACAAGATGAAAATTCTATAGTAACCCTAGGTCCTATGGTAGAAGACATAGATGATTCATCCCCTCCCTTCTACACATCCATGAACATACATGACAAGGTGTTGCACAACTGTTTGATGGATTTATGGGCCTCCCATAATATCATGCCTAAAACTGTCATGGAAGAACTTGGGATGGAGGTCACAAAATATTACCATGTGGCGTAGATTCCACCTCTGCCTCGGCAGAGTCTCTATGTGACCTCCCGGTCTTAAGGATCATTCTCTCTATTTCATGAGTCGAAGTGGCTCCTTCAATTCCTTGCTAGAATCTCTTCTAAATCGATCCACAGGTCCTTCGGGAAGATCCCCTGTGCGAAAAACACTAGGCATGAGCTCCACCTTTTCCAAGCGACCACAACACTACGACCACAGGTCTAACCCAAGGTATCTTGTCAAAATCTTGTGATCTTGCGGGTTCGTGAGTTGAAGCATTCAACTCTTCCTCTCCAATCTTGCGATACCTGAGATCGCGAAATGGGTATAGCTCTTCCTCTGTTAGCGCCCTCTGTGTGTGACCACCGGCTAGGCTTAACACTAGTGCTTCTCTCTTCTTGCCACTTCATGAGTTCAAAGGTTGAACTCCTGTTCTTTTATCTCACGAACCTTCGAGACATGACAAGTCAACAGGTTGTTGACTCTCTTCAATGAACAACGCGTGTTCGCCTGTCTATTCTATGGACCCACCTTGAGATTATGCCATGTGTTCCTTATGCTACACATGGTCCCACAATGGAACTTCTCACCCCTTCGAGACTTCACCTTTCGAAACCTAGAGTACCCAACCTTTGGGCTCTCACCTCGCGAACCTCTAAGTTCACGAGATCTCTAGATCTCTACCACCTGTCCTCCCTGGATGGACGACTCTGATCCACTCACAAATTCACTGCTTGCGACTTGGAGCACCCAACCTTTGGGCTCTCACCTTGCGAACCTTTGAGTTCATGAGATCCCTTGATCTTTTCCACCTGTCCTCCTCAGATGGACGGTTGCAATTCTCTCGCGACTTCTCTACTCGTGAAGTCAAGAGACTTCCTTCTCTGACCTCTGATGTCTGAGTCCCTGATATGGGTGATCTTGTGACACATGTTCTCTCCAACGCATGGCTCATATTCTTTCACCCTTTTGGGACTTTTGCCTCCTCTTTTCTATTGTATGAGGTTTTAACTCCCTCGCAACTCTCGACAGATCTAACGACTGTTGTGCGCCCTCCTAAGCTTCTATGCTTTCTTCTAACACTTGGAAGAACTCCAAATGTATAAGGCCTTAACTTTGAATTATTTTCCCTATGATATCTTCGCCTTGAGTCTTGCTTGCACGTACAAAAATGCCACTCCTCCCGAGCTTTAAAAAAACCTCTGAACTCCTCAAGGAGTTTTGTAGCCTCTGCACTCCTTGCAGCTATAGTTTTGTGCATAAAATCACTTGCCCTCCTGAGCTTCACCTTCTCTAGAACCTTAAAAGGTTTCCACGACTCTTGTACTCCTTACAGAGTCTCTACACACACAAGGTGTTATCCCTTCTAAGCTTACTCACGAACTCAGATCTCTAAGGAACTAAGTCCCTTTTTCCTTTATACCTTAGATGGAGAATTTAGATGCCCTCCTGGCTATCCCTCTGCTCAAGCAACCTTTTGCTGAGAGTTTCAGGGTGTTCAGCAACCCTACGAAGATCCTTCTTCTTGGACTCTTCTACTAATTCTAGAACTCAAGGAGTTCTTTTCTCCTCTTGTACCTATCTACACACCTACTCAATGCCCACCTAGAAGAGTATATTCTTACAGAACATCCAGTAGTTATGTCCCCTTCTGTGCACCCTATGCACCTACTCAATGCCCTCCTGGAAGAGTTCTCAGAATCCTTAGTGATCCTTGTTCTCCTGTCTAAACTCACAGCAGATTTCTTCTCAATGCATCACTATGCATATTCTTAATGCCCATTTGGCAGAGCTCTCAGAATCCTTAGTGATTATGACTTCAATCTGAACTCATAGTAGAGTTCTTCTCCTGTGCACTCCTTGCACTGGCTCAATTCCCTCCTCGCAGAGCTTCATATAACTCCTTATATATTCTATCTGCAACTATGTTTTCTCATCCACAGCCTTTCCTCCAAGGTATTCAATAACCTTGAGGTCTTCCTCCCAAGTTGTTGATTTCATCTCTAGTGCCCACCTAGCACGCCTCTGTCTAAACCCACAGAATTCAAAAATGCACCCTTTGTGCATGGATATCAGAACCCACAGTGTTTCTTCACACCCTCATGGTGTGAAGCCTCAAATACCTCTCAAGCCTGAAACCAAACACACTCCTACAAATGCACAACTACAACATACATTCATAGCATAATTTGAACACACATAGACATTCATTCAACACAGGAAATATGTAGGAAAAACGGTTGTTTGTATTAAATGTCAAATGCCTATTTTTACAAGGTGTTCCTGAGCATGAACTATATCAAAGTCTCAGCTCCTTCTCTTCTGTTACAACTCTCCTGTGCATACTCTAACTATTACCAAATGAGATCGAAATTGATCTTTTACAAAAGGGGGCTCTTAGAGCTCTTCCCTCCAATCTACCTACCCTATTCAATGGCATTGAAAAGGCTATCTAGTCCATAAATCAGATCTAGATCTCAACCTTACAAAACATTAAAGGCCTATCTACTTATAGCCTGCACAAAGGCACGACTTCACGACTCAACAGCTTAAAAAATTTAATTACATTCACTCAAATTTTAAATGAGGACTGCGCCTCTCTTCAACACACGATTTGAATTCACTGACATGGTTGGCTGGCTGGCTGGATGACATGGAGAGATGCTCCTGCATCATACTCCTCAGCTGCAAAATTCACGAGCTCCAGCTCACGAGCTTCCACTCTCAAATGTGGAAATCCTCTTGGATCCCAAACAAATTTTTGGAGTTTTTCATCTGCTCCATTTCCCTCCTGTTGTCGTTGCTTCTGTGTTGCTGTTGTTGCTGCTTCTCTTCTACCCAGCTTTTCCTTGCTGAAATTTTTTGCTGATCTCAACATCAACCTTCTAATCTTCTCGATCACTTCGTCCATCTTCTTCAGTGGTTGGCTCCATTCATGTAGTCTCCCTAGTTGCAAATGTTTTTTGTAATTGGACAGATCAATGTGATCTCCCATGCCTTATTCATCTTCATCATCTTCTTTTGTGCACTTAACTTGCCACCCTGCTAAAGAGTTCATATCTGTAGTCTTCATTACCTTTTCAACTCCCTAGATGAAAATTTTGAGCGATTCCTCAGAATGCTCCTCTGTAAATATCTGCTCATGGAAATCACCTACTGGCTCTGGATTGTTCAATCAACTCTCCAGTATCTCCAGCTCCATCTCCCATGAAGTGAGCATTCTATCTTCCTACTCTTCGGCTTCTTCTACTGCCAGGTTCAGTGCTGCAGCTTCCTCAGCTTCCTGGTTGAAAGTGTTTAGACACTCCTTAGAATGCTCATTCTCTTTTTCCTCTTGGGAAACTTCCCAAGTCTGCTCCAATTCTTACCTGACAGTCTCAACTGGGCTATGTGGCAGGAATATCTAAATTCCTCCAATCATCAGAAGATTCCTCATATCTTCCTCTTCTGTTAGCTGCACTTGCTAATCCAAATCTAACTCTGAGCTCATCTTCTCTGTCAACTCCTCAGGCTGATTCAAACTCACCTCTGAGTTCATGAGACCCTCAGATAGTCTCATCTACTTATCCCTGCCCACCTGGAAAATTGGGATTTCCCTGTTGCCCTCTTGGTAGTCTATGAGATCAAATGATCCCATCTATGTTCCCTTGCCCACCTAGGAGTTTGGAAATTTTCCACTGCTCTCCTGGCAGTCTATGAGATCCCGCAATGATATCAATTCATTACCCACCTGGCACTGTGAAATTTCTTGGCTATCCTCATGATATTTTGTGAGATCCCGCAGTGATCTCAACCCCTTTCCCACCTGGAAATATGGGATTTCTTCTCTACCCTCCTGACAGTGCTTGAGATCTTCAACTGATCCCAATTCAAACTTACTATTGATACTTCTCCCAGTATCGTGTTTACATATCTGAACCCTTTTCTCTGGTCTGTTGTGGTTTTCAGTAGGCCTCAACCATCATTTTAACAGCTTACATTGTCTTCTAGCCATCTTACTATCTATTTTCCTTGTTGGAAAATATGTTGTTGTCACTCTGAAACCTTGAGTGTTTCCAGCCTTTTCCATAGCCCTCCTGACTGTCTTCTTCTCCTCTTCGCTTCACCTGAAACCTATATATGAAGTCCTGCTCTGATACCACACTGGCATAGATGCCACCTCTTCCTCGGCAGAGTCTCTGCGCGACCTCCCGGTCTTAAGGATCATTCACTCTATTTCATGAGCCGAAGCAGCTATTTCGATTCCCTACTGGAATCTCTTCTAAATTGATCCACAAGTCCTTCGAGAAGCTCCTCTGTGTGAACGACACTAGGCATGAGCTCCACCTTTTCCAAGAGACCACAACTCTATGACCATGGGTCTAACCCAAGGTCTCTTGTCGAAATCTCCTGATCTCGCAGGTTTGCGAGTCAAACCATTTGAATCTTCCTCTCAAATCTTGCGATACCTGAGATCGCAAAATGGGTATAGCTCTTCCTCTATTAGTGCCCTCCGCGCATGAACACCAGCTAGTCTTAATACTAGCGCTTCTCACTTCTTGACACTTTGTGAGTTCAAAGGTTGAACTCCTGTGCTTTTATCTCATGAACCCCCGAGACACGAAAAGTCAACGAGGTGTTGACTCTCTTCAATGAACAACGTGTGTCCACTTGTCTATTCTATGGAACCACCTTGCGATTCTGCCACATGTTCATTATGCTCCACGGGGTCCCACAATGAAACTTCTCACCCCTTTGAGACTTCACCTTTCACAACCTAGAGTACCCAACCTTTGGGCTCTCACCTCGCGAACCTCTGAGTTTGTGAGATCTCTAGATCTCTGCCACCTATCCTCCCTGGATGGATGGCTCTGATCCACTCACAACTTTGTTGCTCATGACTTAGAGTGCCCAACCTTTGGGCTCTCACCTTGTGAACCTCTGAGTTCATGAGATCCCTTGATCTCTGCCACCTATCCTCCTCAGATGGACGACTGTGATTCTCTCGCGACTTCGCTACTCCCGAAGTCAAGAGACTTCCTTCTCTGACCTCCGATGTATGAACCCCTAATATGGGTGATCTCATGACACGTGTCCTCTCCAACTGATGGCTCAGATTCTTTCTCCCTTTCGGGACTTTTGTCTCCTCTACTCTGTTGTATGAGGGTTTAACTCCCTCGCAACTCTTGACAGATCTAACGGCTACTATGCACCCTCCTGAGCTTCTGTTCTTTCTTCTAACACTTGGAAGAACTCCAAATGTCTAAGGCCTTAACTTTGAATTCTTTTCCCTACGATCTCTTCGCCTTGAGTCACGCTTGCACATACAAAAACGCCACTCCTCCTAAGCCTTAAAAAAGAGTCTGAACTCCTCAAGGAGTTCTATAGCCTCTGCACTCCTTGCAGCTATGATTTTATGTGTAAAATCACTCGCCCTCCTGAGCTTGACCTTCTCTAGAACCTTAAAAGGCTTCCATGACTCATGCACTCCTTGCAGAGTCTCTGTATGCATGAGGTGTTATCCCTTCTGAGCTTACTCACGAACTCAGATCTCTAAGAAACTAAGTCCCTTTTTCCTTTCTCCCTCAGATGGAGAATTCATATTCCCTCCTGGCTATCCCTCTGCTCAAGAAACCTTTTGCTGAGAGTTTCAGGGTGTTCAAAAACCCTACGAAGATCCTTCTTCTTGGACTCTTCTACTAATTCCAAAACTCAAGGAGTTATTTTCTCCTCTTGTACTTGTCTGCACACCTACTCAATGCCCACCTAGAAGAGTATCTTCTTACAGAACATCCAACAATTATGCCCCCTTATGTGTGCCCTATACACCCGCTCAATGCCCTCCTGGAAGAGTTCTCAAAATCCTTAGTGATCCTTGTTCTCCTGTCTAAACTCACAACAGAGTTCTTTTCAATGCATCACTATGCATATGCTCAATGCCCATTTGGCATAGCTCTCAGAATCCTTAGTGATTCTGACTTCAATCTGAACTCACAGTAGATTTCTTCTCATGTGCACTCCTTGAACTGGCTCGATGCCCTCCTGATAGAACTTCACATAACTCCTCAGAGATTCTGTCTGGAACTGCGTTTTCTCATCCATAGCCTTGCCTCCAAGGTATTCAACAACCTTGAGGTATTCCTCCCGAGTTGTTGATTTCAACTTCTGTTCCCACCTAGAATGCCTCTGTCTGAACCCACAGAATTCATAAATTCACCCTCTGTGCATGGCTATCAGAACCCATAGCATTCTGTCACACCCTCATGGTGTGAAGCCTTAAAGACCTTTCAAGCCTGAAACCAAACACACTCCTGCAAATGAAAAACTACAACATACATTCATAGCATAATTTGAACACACATAGACATTCATTCAACACAAGAAATATGCAGGAAAAACTATTGTTTGTATTAAAGGGCAAATGCTTGTTTTTACAAGGTGTTCCTGAGCATGAACTATATCAAAGTCTCAACTCCTTCTCTTCTCTTACAACTCTCCTATGCATACTCTAACTATTACCAAATGAGATCGAAATTGATCTTTTACGAGAGGGGGCTCTTAGATCTCTTCCCTCCAATCTATCTACCCTATTCAATGACATTGAAAGGGCTATCTAGTCTGCAAATCGGATCTAGATCTCAGCCTTACAAAAATTTAAAGGCCTATCTACCTATAGCCTATGAAAAGGCACGACTTCATGACTCAACAACTTAAAACATTTAATTACATTCATTCAAATTTTAAATGAGGACCGTGCCTCTCTTCAACATGTGATTTGAATTCGCTGATGTGGCTGGTTGGCTAGCTGGTTGATGTGGAGAGATGATCCTACATCACCATGACTTGTATTCTTTTGATTATAGAAGAGTCTGATGTCTAGGAGTCATCAAAGATCTGGTGGTGACCTTGTTTCATCTACCCATGAAGAGTGTGGTCATGGATATTGTAGTGGCTGATGTCGCCCCCAATCTTGGCATGTTTTTGTCAAGTTCTTGGATAAAAGGACTTGGGGGAACCCTACAAATGGACCTCACCTATGCTACTATTCTAGTGTTTGGGGGGGAACATAGAAGGCTATATAGAGAATCCCAATTGGATTATATCATCAATGATGAAACCAACCGCACCAACCATCCTATATTTTCCCTTGACACCGAATTAGGGTCCAGTTTACTATAGTTCACTGATGCTCCCAAGCCTCCTCTAAAACTCAAAAATCATCCCACTACCTCTCATGGATTTTCCCCCACTACCTCTTTTTGGAAATTTTTTTCGATGGAGACTCCTCCAAGGAAGGTATAGGTGCCGGAATGGTGTTTATCTCACCTTCTCAAGAAACCACATCCATGTCATACAAACTAGAGTTTGAAGCTACCAACAATGTGTCAGAGTATGAAGCTCTTTTTCTGGGCTTGAGGGCTGAAAAGGACATGGGAATTAAAGAAATAGTTGTGTTTGGAGATGTTGAGCTGATCTTTCAACTGATAAAAAATGTTTACCAAGCCAAACACCCTCGTCTTAGGAGTTATACAAATGAAGCTTGGGACCTCATTGACAGTTTTTTCCTAGCTTTCAATATAGCATTTATTCAAAGAGAAGAAAACACTATGGTTGATTCCTTGGCCACTTCAGCGAGCAATTTCAGAGCACCTCTTCCACCTAATCTCAAGTATGATATAGAAGTAAAGTACATGCTCTCCATACCCAACATTGACAAGCATTAGAAGGTTTTTGAGGATGATCTTGAAATCAAAAGATTCTTAGAGACTGTTGAGGACTTTTCAGCACTGCACATTGATCAAGACCCTACTTCTGAAGCCAACCCTTACACTGATGATCTTCTGAATAACATTTATAATCATCATATTGTTCATCTTCCTAGCAACCACATTCCAAAGGGACTGGTCCCTTTAGAAAGGATTTTTGATAGAAATGATGTAGCAATAAAGGGCCAAATCTCAAAAGATAATGTTGATACACCTGAGTGTAACATCGGTATGGAGGAGGAGCCAAATTTTTTCAGGTTGTCAAGTAGCTTGACACAAGAGAAGAGGACTGAGTATGTTGAGTTATTAAGGTAATTTTCTAATGTATTTTCTTGGACCTATGAAGACCTCAGGACTTATGACACAACTTTCATTGAGCACAAGATCCCCCTGAAAGAGGAGGCCAAGCCTTTTAGGAAGAAGCTAAGACAAATCAATCCTATGTTGCTTCCTGTCATGGAGAGAGAGGTAAAGAAGTTGTTGGATGCCCATATCATATTCCCTTTGAGATATTCTGAATGGGTGGCCAATCGGGTCCAAGTGAGAAAGAAAATCAGAGAGATCGGACTTTGTGTTGATTTCAGAAATCTAAATAGAAGCTCAAAGAAGGACAATTACCCCTTACCAAAGATGGAACATATTTTACAAAGGGTAAATGGTGCATCAAGGATATCCATGATTGATGGATTTTCTGGTTACAATCATATATCAGTCCTACCCAAGGACAGAGAAAAAACAACCTTCACCACTCCTTGGGGTACATTCATGTATGCCAAAATTCCCTTTGGTTTGATGAATGCAGGGGAACCATTTCAGCGAGACATGGATATCACTTTCATTGGAGAGAGGGACAAGTTCGTGGTCATCTATCTGTATGACATCACAGTCTTCTCCAATTCTAATAGAGATCATCATGAACATTTAAAAAGGGTTTTCCTGAAATGCAGGACGTTTGGCCTCCCCTCAAATCCCAAGAAGTCTATGTTTTCCATGAAGCAGGGAAAGTTTTTTTTCCAAATAGTATCAGCTGAAGGGTTCATGATTGATCCCAATAGGATGGAAGCAATCCAAACCTTGTCACTCCGAAGATCTAGAAAACAAGTCCAGGCTTTCCTGAGAAAAAATAATTTTTTGAGGAGGTTTGTTTCCAACTTTGTTGAGATGGTGAAGCTTATAGCAGCCATGTTGAAGAAAGGAAATGGAGTGAAATGGAATGCTGAGTATCAAAATTACTTTGATTAGATAAAGAAATCCTTGACTAAATCTCATGTGCTGATCAATCCTAATTACTCAAAGGATTTCCTTATTTTCTCTTTTGCTTCTTATGGTCCCAATGCAACTATTTATAATTGTGATAGTGAATGATTCCAACTTATCTTTTTACAATCAAAACAACCCATCCATGTGGAAACTCAAAGAAAAAAGAGGAAAAAATATGGTTTTTAACCCCCTAAGTGCCTATGTTTTGACTAAACCTTCATGTGGAGAGGGAATCTAACTATGGTGCATATTATAAAATGCATAGAATAAATATTTAGAAGGCTAGGGGCCTTCAAAATATCACAAAAAAACCTTACAATGTTGGATTTCTGGAAAGATGCGCGGGTCACATAGTAGTCAGAGGTGTATGTGGCGCCAATGCACAGAGAAACAATGAACTGTTGGCACACTTGCATAGAATGCGCCTGAAGACACAATGTTATTGAGGAATGTGCTCTAAAGACATGCTTATGGGCTGAAATGCCAACGCATGTTCTGATACGTGCCTAGGAAGAAACTTTAAAATAAAATTCTCTTATTCCATCTTTGAATTCGACTCTTTGCAGGTAGGACTGGGCCAATTATGATCCCTGGAAGGTAAATATATTAAAAATAAGTGCTCAAACAACCCAAAATAGGAAGGAAATTGATACTTATTCCCAGTATGGTCGCCAATATGTTGTATCCTTTCCATCACTTGAATGAGAAAAAGAGGGGCACCTACAAGTCCAGTTGGGTCAATTGAACATGAAATAATGTTAGTGAAAGAGTTAGACACATTAATCATAAGAAATAGATAAACAACTAAACTAATAAAAGCTAAAGAAATGAAACTACAATGCATAAGGAAATTAGAACCAAAATAAATCACACAATTGACCAATAGTCATGCCACCAATGGATAGATTGTATTAGTTGGAAAACACCAAAGAGAAAGGGAGACTTATGGGTCCTCTCTTCCTCCAAGGGAGGGCTCTTGAATCCCCTATGTGAGAGATCTTATTGCAAATAACAAACTAAAAAGGAAATGGTGAAAAAATTGTTGATACTGAGAGGGGGGTGAATCAATATCAAGTACAATTTAAAACCTTTTTCAACTTATACTTAAACCATTCAAATATATCCAATGAGAAATGAACAGTAGTATAAGATTTACACCAATACACCACAATACACCATGCACAACATATGAGAAATAATCAATAGTTATTGTTCAAGGGAAGTAATGACTTCCGAAGGTAGCTACAGCTTCCAAATGTAAAGGGAGGGATAAACCTGCAAGAGGAATATACAATCCTCCAATATCAAGAGATATTTGAACTCTCCATCCTTTCCCCTTCCTTCCACCCAAGAATATATGAGAGATAATAAATATTTATATTAAATCATCACCATCAACCAATCATCACATAGAACCTAATAATGCTTCCTGAGACTTCTTCAATTTCTATAATTCTTCAATTCTTGGATTACTCTAATCCTGTAGATAATATTACTCAATGTATTCTTTGAAACTCCTCCAATTTTCACTCCTTGAATCCTCCCCAAAAGGACGTTATAGAAAGAATGGTAGACTTTATTCAATTCTGGTCTATTCAGAAGACCCAAATTGTACATCATGCCCCATGCTCAATATTTAACATATCATTCTGAAACTCATACAAAATAAACTAAAGTCCGTACTCTTTCCAATGGAAGTGGTCCCATATCATTTGGATTCTTTATAAATAAGTTATGATTGTTTTACCCGGAACACCTGTTTATTGACTAGCTTCAAGGTTGGTCACAAACCCTATCTTCCATAGAGTGTATCTCCATAATTATAGCAAATCAAGAGATGAAATTTTTAACAGAGGTACCTTGATATGTATTCTAAATACAATAGTGATTTCACCATATGAAACGTTCTAGAAAAAACTTTATAGCAAAAATGGTAAGATGACATGAAAATAACATACCTTAGAACACATCACCAAAAGACTTCATCCTCCCTTGAAATACGGCCTTCTTTTACTTCTTATTCCCTCTGAAATTTGACTTGTATCAAATGAATGTATAA
The DNA here is from genome assembly GCA_009831015.1 of Picea engelmannii. NCBI lineage: Eukaryota > Viridiplantae > Streptophyta > Pinopsida > Pinales > Pinaceae > Picea > Picea engelmannii. The sequence continues at coordinate 13,952 of ML788036.1, read as the reverse complement.
TGATGTTTATTTATACCATTTATGTCACTTCCTTTTAACATTAGGGCCGACCTGATACTTTCTTATTTTGTAATTCTTTTCTTTAATTATCTTTAGGGCCTACATGTACAATTCACTTTGTCCTCTTCAAAAATTCATTTATCCTCAACCATGAGAATCCACGCGACGTGCCACATACCACCAGAAACAACATGATGTATACTATCCATCCATGGGTGTTGTATCTACATTTTCATTTTCCTTCATGTCGAAATACCTTCATCAATCTTGTGGTCCAAAACCCATGACTAGGGTTGACATCAATGACAACAACCAATCTTAGAACAATATCCCCCTTTGTCATTGATGGAAACACTCATGATCCCCCTATCATCATGATCCCAATTTCTCTCCCCCTTTGACATCAATGGCAAAGGTTAGGGTTTCCCCCCCTGAGTTTAATGGCAAAATGTAACCTTCTTCTTTGGGGCTGCTCCCCCTGAACATGTGGCAGTCAATAATACTTCATCCTTATTTTTGGTCTTTTGGAGTTTTTCTTCCTTGGAATCATTTTGTGTGGCTTATGTCTTCTCTCTCTTCTTCATGTCTAGGATGTATATGTTGTTCGGTCTTCTTGCTGCAGTTGCAACCAATCTTCCCGAGTTATTTTCTCTGATTTTACATTTTCAGGAGTCAAACGTAAGAGTGTATCCTTGATCACATATTTTGTTGATAATGAGGAGATTATGCTTCCAATCATCAACCAATAGGACTTCTCCTGCTTTTAAATTTTCACTTCCAAGCTTTATAGTTCCTTTTCCAACTATTTTGGTAGATGAGTCATCTCCAAATGCAACATTTACACCTCTTTTCTTCAAGCTGACAAATTTTCTTTGATCTCCGGTCATATGAGATGAGAACCCGTTGTCTATGAACCATTCATATTCTTCTTTGCATTCTTTAGCAACCAATGTTATTCGACAATTTTCATTTTGTGAAATTTCTTTCCTTTTCCATGTTGTAGTTGGTATGCAGACATTTGACATACGATTATCTTCCTTCATCTCTCTACAATATTGTGCTTTGTGACCAAGATTATTGCACTTGTAACATACAATATTTTCATCCATTAATGGGTCAAATGGATTATAATTTATGTTGACAGGTCTACGAACATTTCCATATCTACTATTTTCACCATTCGTGTAGCTTGCATAGTTATTCCTTTCATTGATTCTACAATTGATTGCCTTGTGTCCAAAATTTCCACAAGTATAACAATGTCCAAGAAAGAAATTTTGATACATAGGCGTAAGTGATCTTCTTTGTGGTGTGGTCCATCTAGGTTCATGGTATATTCTTCTGTAGTTTCCTTCATAATGATTGCTTTCATACCTGATGGGAGAGGATCTTCTTGATGTGTCATTCCTTCTTAATTCTATTTTTCTATCTTGTTGTTCAACTTGTTCTGGAGTGTTGGTTTCATCATTTTCAACTTCCTTCTCTTGTTTTGTTGTCTTCAAACTGTCATTGTATCCTAGTCCTATCTTGTCGTTTGGAGATCTTTGAATGCTAAGGATCTCAT
>ML788035.1:250246-261728 GCA_009831015.1 Picea engelmannii | reverse complement strand
GGATGCAAACCTGACCGTTGGATCATAGGGGAAACGTACGTAAAGAAGGAAAAGAATCATGTATGTTGATGTATATTTTGGGACAAATCAGGACCGTCAGATCAAGGGGAAGTCAGAAGAATTAGATCTCAACTTAAAGATCTGAAGCAAGACCTTCAGAAGACATCTTATCCATTGGATTAAAGTTGAGTAGAACAATAGTCAACCCTAGCATTAACTACTCTGGAGGAAAGAAACACAAAACGGGTAAGATTACCCGAAGGCTAAAGTCCTGAAGTGGACATGAGTTGTCCGATCTAAGGAACACTTTGGGTAATATCCCGACCGTCGGATCAACGAAAGTATAAGGATAGGATAAGAAAGGGAAAAAGCCTTAGATCTCGAATACCTGAATTATCGATAGTCATTAGATTGAGTTAATCTTTCTCGGGTTAAAGAAGGACCATCAAATCATGAGAGAGTCAATTTCGACGCTGACCAAATCCGGTGGAAATTGGAACAAAAATTACCCAGACCTCCAGACCCTTGAAGTCCCGAAGTAAACAAGGACCATCCACAGAACCTTTGATTAAGTCATAGTCATTTATCAAGTACAATGGAAAGATAGAGTAAGCATAAATCATGAAGTAACGCTAACTGTTGATCTACTTCAGGAGCATTCTCAACCGATGATCAAACATAGTGGAAGGAAAATGTAAGTGGAGGTGTTAACCGACATAATGCATTCATCATCTCTTTATGACTTATTCTATAGGTAATCACTACGGAGGAATTTCTACTCCAAAGTTTAGGAGCCACAAATAGCCGAAGTTCCGGAGTCGATGAGAACAATTCATCTCAACTCCTGATTAAGTCATAATCTTTGATTGTGATTGAAGCCTATATATAGTTAAGGATCGTCTGTTCATTGAATATTAAATATGGAACATCCGATATACTAGTGAAAGTACGAATACGCACTTCGGCAAAATCTGCTTCAGGAGATTTGAAAGGTTGTAAAGGATTCAAGTCCTGAAGGACAAAGTACCAGAGAACATGGTCCCAACACTGGACATATAGGGGCTAAAAATAAGAGGGAGAAAGAAGAGGCGTTGATTAAATTAATAATCCCATGGTTTTGTGCCTGTGGTCACATGTAAATGGTTTGAAGGAAGCGCCTCTATAGAACTCGATTTCTGCAATATTTGCAGAGACATGGAATCGAGTTAAAAATAAATCGATCCATACCTGTGATCGATTTAAAAAAAGAACTCTCACTAAGTAAAAAGAATTAACAATAATTTTTTAATAGCAATAGTGATTATTTTTAATGTTAAAATGAAGAGGTGCGATGGTTGGAACAAAGGGACATAGATCACACCAGTTGGAAGAGTATATAAACGAGAAAGAGTAGTGAGAGGAAGATCAAAACAACAACAGAGTCCAAGAAGAAGAACTGTTTTTTGTTATGAAGTGAGGGTGGAAGGGAGGAGCATGGAAGGATTCATATCCTTTAAGTGTAATTTAAGGGAGTTGGTGCCTCCTAGGGTTGGTGCCCTAAAAACAAGGGAGTTGGTGTTTCCTAGGGTTGGTTCCCTAAAGACAATGGGGTTGGTGCTTCCTAGGGTTGGTTCCCTGAAGAAGGGGATTTGTGTCTCCTAGAGTTGGTTCTCTAAAAAGGATTGGTGTCCTTCACTATTCTTTATAAAACCTTGCAATTCCTGTTAAATATATTTATATAATTGATTTTAAATACAATTCATTATTGATTTATTTTGGTAATCAATAAAATATAAAAAGTAACCGCTAATTGTGAAGAAGGGGTGATATTGATTCACTCCCCCCTCTCAGTATTGCAACAATTGGTATCAGAGTGGGTGGCTTCAACACAGTCTAACAACTGGAAGGTAGATCCCAAAGATGGATCAACAAGAGGGAATGTCTAACAACAATGCACCATTTTTCAATGGAGGAGGCCATTCTCTATGGAAAACAAGAATCAAAAACTTAATGTTGGCTCTTGATTTTGATGTCTGGCAATCTATTGTAGATGGTTACACTGCACCAACTACTGCACCCAAATATATTGCAGGAAAGAAAATATGCAATAACACCTCAAGAGCAGTTAATGCAATTCTAGGACGGTTGGCAAATTCTATATATGTAAAGGTTATGCATTGTAAATCGACCAAAGAAATATGGGAAAAATTGGAGGTTGTATATGAAGGAGGTGGAAAAGTTAGGGAAGCCAAACTACAAACCTATAGAACTCAGTTTGAAAATCTGAAAATAAAATAAGAAGAAAATATTGTTGAGTACCTTCATAGGGTAGATGAAGTGGTTAATTCAATCAGAGTGGCAAGAGAAGAAATTACAATTATACCTATTGTGAAAAAAGTACTAAGGTCATTACCTATGATATATGATGCAAAGATTTATACAATTGAAGAAATATCTGATCTAGACACACTCACAGTTGATCAGCTTCATGGAATTTTTACAACATATGAAATGAGAATAGGGAATGATAAATCAACAAAACATGAAACAACCTTTAAATCATCTAAAACAAAGATGAGGTAGGAGAAAAATACCAATCATAAGTTATCAGATATATCAGATGAAGAAAAGGCCAACTTTATAAAGAAACTCCATACAGGATTTGGAAAATATAAAGGAAAGTTTCCTTTCAAATGTTTCAACTATGGGAGAATTGGACACTTTGCTAACAAATGTCCCTATCCCATGCGGGAGGAAAATGATGAAGAAGTTCACATCCAGGAAAACCAATGCAAGAAGAAATTTGATAAGAAAAATAAAAACTTCTACTCTAAAGAAGACATCAACTCTTCATACATAAGTGAAGATGAATATTCAGAGCTTCTATTTATGGGAATGAACACTCAAAATAATAATGTAGAAGATGAAAATAATTATGAATTTGAAGGAGAAGTGAACCTATAAGTTGAATTGATTAGTGCTCTAGAGGAACTAAGAAAGTATAAAACGAATAACAAGCTACTTAGGGCACAACTTCAAGAATTTGAATAATCACATCAAGAAAAAGAAATATATGCATTAAGAACTATCAAAGAATCATATCAAATCATCAATGATTTAAAATCCCAGCTCCTGGAAGCTAATAAAATTGAAGAATTCATTTGAAACCAAATTAGTGATAAAAAAACAAGCATGTGAGAAATTAGAAGCTGAGATTAAGATGCTAAAAAGTGAACTTGAAAAAGAAAAGAAGAGATCAAAATTTGGAAATAGTTCAAAGATCTTGGATGAAATTCTCAGTAGTCAAAGATCACCAAACAACAAGACTGGTTTGGGATACACCCAAGACTCAACTTCTACATCACAAGGATCTGTCAAAAGACCAATTATTTATGTAGGTTCTCTAAAGGGATCCTTAAGAAGAGAAGATAATAAGGAAAACATGATACCATTGAACACCGTTCCACATAAACAAAAATCAACATTCCTTACAAATGTAAAAAATGACAGGAATAAAACAATCACTAGAAGGAATACCCCTAAACATCTATTTATTGGATATTGCTACTCTTGCAATAATTTTGGACATAAGGCAGTACACTGCAAAGTGTATGGAGAATACAATCGTAGAAATATCCAAAGATATAAGAACAATAAGTACTTGACATAGAAGAGAAACTATAACTCATTTTCGCCTTTGCAAAACTTCAATATTGAATGTAAAAAATGCAACAACTAGGGTCATAAAACCAGAGAATGTAGATTACTAATGCAATCCCTAAAAATGGGAAACCCTAACAAACAAAATAAGAATACATGGAAAAACAAATTTGAAGTATCAAACAAGAAAGATGATGAAAATATTGCTCATGAAATTGATGAAGTTAATAATAGGATATTGGTGGGTAAAACTTCTAATAAGGAATATAATAATTAAATCTATGCATATAAAGTAGATAAAACTCAAGACATGAAAAATCCTAAAGAAACATCTGACACAATTCCAAAGCTTGATAATGTCATACAAGAATATTATCCATTAGAGACAGTGGTTGTGACAGAGAAAATATGAAAGATGTATTGGTTGATCGATGTGTGCCTGAGCTGGTTGGATAACTAGATCAATTCTAGTTGAATAGATTACATTCTATCATCAAGCCAGGTCATGTGGAAAGAAAAGTATAAATTCTATCGAATGACTTTAAGAGAAGTGTATAGTAAAGAATCATCTAGGATAAATATGGATACATCTGGTGAGATATCAATGAGAAACAATGGATAGGTCGAAAGTTCGTTTGAAAAGTATAACCTTGAGTTGAACAGTGTTCCAGTAGGACAACAATATCCGCAGTGGAAATAGTAGGATGTATATAGTGGTATACATGGAATCTTGTAGAAATGATAGGGGGATAGATATTTTCAAGAAGAACAAATCCTTCAGAAACAAAGGAGAAGAGAATTTAGAAGCAAAGAGAGAATATTGAGAGGAGGAGTCATTCAATTATGGTAGGTAGAGCATGATTGCAAGGGGAGTTACACGAGTCCATATTCTGGTCAACAACATAGAGACGGACAAATTTTAATCATAGGGGGAGCAACCCTTTGCCATTGATTTCAAAGGGGGAGAGTAACTTCATAGGAGTAAAGAATCATCACAGGGGGAGTCTCTATATGAATTTAGTATGTTTCCCCTATTGACAAAGGTGGTGATTGTTGGACATATTGTCATTGATATGTTGTCACTGATCTCAACAATCGTGATAAGTTGTTATGATGGAAACATGAATCAGTCATGAACATTTATACAGTTGGAATTAGTGTCAGGATGGCCAATAAGGTGTGTCCATGTGTAATGAAGTGTCAATTATGGAAAGAGAATCCAGAAGAGAAGAAATCTTAATCTAAGGAGGAAATCTATACTAAAGATAGGTAGAAGAAAATCACCTTAAGGATGAATCAATTCGTGATTATTGTTGATCACGATAGGATCAACAATGATCCTATGTTCAAAGCTCAAGAGAGATAGAGTTGTAGAAATCCCATAAGAGAAATGTTTACTGAACAAGGAAAAACTTTTATAAAAGATCAAGCAACGAGAGCCATTCATCCATAATTCAGATGCAAACCTGACTGTTGGATCATAGATGAAACTTGCATAAAGAAGGAAAAGAATCTTGTGCGTTGATGTATATTTCGAGACAAATTAGAAATGTCAGACCGAGGGGAAGTCTGAAGAATTATATCTCAACTAAAATATCTGAAGCAAGAGCTTCAAAATATATCATAGACATTGGATTAAAGCGAAGTAGAAAAACATTCAATCCCGACACTGACTACTCCAAAGAAAAGAAGCCCATAATGGGTAAGATTTCCCGAAGGTTGAAGTCTCGAAGTGGACATGAGTCATCCGATCTAAGGAGCACTTTGGGTAATATCCCGACCGTCGTATCAAGGAAATTAGAAGGATAGGATAAGCAAGGGAAAAGGCCTAAGATCCTGAATATCCAAATTCTCGATAGTCATTGGATTGACTTAATCCTTTTCGGGTTAAAGAAGGGCCTTCATATCGAGAGATGGTCAATTCCAGTGGAAATTGGAACAACAATTACTCGGACCTTCGGACCCCCAAAGTCTCGAAGTAAAAAAGGACCATCCACCCAACCTTTGATTAAGTCATATTCGTTGATCAAGTACAGTGGAAAGATAGTGTAAGCATAAATCATGAAGTAATGCTAACCGTTGATCTACTTTAGGAGAATTCTCAATCGATGATCAAGCATAGTTGAAGGATAGTGTAAGTGGAGGTGTTAACCGACAACAAGTGGTCATCACCACTTTATGAATTATTCGGTAGGTAATCACTCTAGAGGAATTTCTATTCTAAAGTTCAGGAGCCACAAATAGCCAAAGTTCTGGAGTGAATGAGAACCGTTCATCTCAACTCTTGATTAATTTTTAATCATTGATTGTGATCGAAGCCTCTAGATAAACAAGGATCGTTCGGTCACGAAAGATTAAATATGGAACGTATGATATACTAGTGAAAATACGAATACGCACTTTGGCAAAATCTACTTCGGGATATTTGAAAGGTTGCAAAGGTTTGAAGTCCTGAAGGATGAAGTACCGGAGAACACGGTCCCAACACTGGACATATAGGGGATAAAAAGAAGAGGGTGAAATAAGAGACAACGCTTAAATTAATAAGCTTGTGGTTCTATGCCTGTGGTCACATGTAAATGGTTTGAAGGAAGTGCCTCTACAGAAATCGATTTCTGCATTATTTACAGAGACATGGAATCGAGTTAAAAATAAATCGATCCATACATGTGATTGATTTATGAAAATCACTCTCACTAAGTTAAAATAATTAACAATAATGTTTGAATAATAATAATGATTATTGTTAATGTTAAAATGAATAGGTGCGATGGTCCGAACAAAGGGACACAATGTTTTATAACTGACACTAGTTGGAAGAGTATATAAACAAGAAAGAGTGGTGAGAAGAAAGTCTCTATGTAGTCTAGATCAGAAGATAAAAAAAACAACAGAGTTCAAGAAGAAGAACTGTTGATTCTTATGAAGTGAGGGTGGAAGGGAGGAGCAGAAAAGGATTCATGTACTTTAAGTGTAATTTAAGGGAGTTGGTTCTTCCTAGGGTTGGTTCCCTAAAAGCAAGGGAGTTGGTGCTTCCTAGGGTTGGTTCCCTAAAGACAAGGGAGTTGGTTCTTCCTAGGGTTGGTGCCCTGAAGAAAGGGATTTGTGTCTCCTAGAGTTGGTGTCTAAAAAGGATTGGTGTCCTTCACTATTCTTTATAAATCCTTGTAATTCCTGTTAAATATATTTATATAATTGACTTTGCATACAATTCATTGTTGATTTATTGTGGTAATCAATAAAATATAAAAAGTAACTGCTAATTGTGAAAAGGGGTAATATTGATTCAACCTCCCTCTCAGTATTCCAACATTAATTTGTTTTAATCAGGGAAGAAACACTATAAATGATCCCATTCGTATTGAAGAGAAGTGTATTGATAATGGAGCGTCGACGAAAAATGGTGCTCCCGAGTATCCCCACTCCAATGGGGTGCAGTCCCATGGTGTTCCTACAACTGAGACCCACGACGATAATATGGTTGTATATTAATCATACAATTAATAATTTCATACTTATATTTTTTTTCACTTATACATTTACGATTGTGTCCTTACAAGTTTTTTGGTTTCTGTAATGTCCCCACTTTGGGACATCATCACAGTGCATAGGTTTATGATGACCAGAGTATCCAAACGGATGTTACAGTGAGTATAGGGGTTATTGAGAGGCATTGTGGAGTCCCTATTGCATGGTTCATCATATTTCATCATTATGAGCCATTCTGCACTGGTTTCCTTTGGTTCCATTGCATTTCGATGATTTCCATGATTTTGACTATTTTGGGCTATAAGTTAATTAAATTCACTTAAGAGGTCATTTTGGGCACATTGCTTGGAAGAACCTCTCAGTGTAATATCTCATTTGAATCAGGAGGAGCAACACTACAGGATGGGATAGTGAGAAGTGAATTTCAGTGGCTAGGGAAGCCAGAAGGAGAGATAATGTGTTTTTCAGAGGTAAAAAGATTAATTAATTAATTAAAGTTAATTAATTAATTAATTAAATATTAATAAACTGAAATTCACTTTGGAGGGACAAGGTGAGCCAAAATTTATAAAGGAAAGGCAATGGCCTCTACTCATGCATTCATGTATGATCATCTTTTGATATCTGGATTTTAGCTAGTGAGCCTAGCATTGGGTGTTTTGAGGGTTTTGACTTAACAAACCCTAGAGGATGATTTGGTGGTGAAAGATCCCACCTAGATTGTCCCAAGCTGAGTCTCGGAGATGAAATACTCTCCCACACCATTCTATTTCCATATCTACTCAATTGCAGGAGGATTCTACATCAAATGCAGGGGTAGAGAGAGAGAGGGCACACCAGTTAGGGTTTCCAGCAAGAGGAGTGCACAATCCATTGATGGAGGATTCATCTTAGCTGAGGAGAAGTGATTTTGGGAATTTCAGGTATTGGGTTTCCTTTGCAGGTGTCATAGAATTATTCTTGGTGGACTCTAGAGGTGTTTTGGTGGTGGATTCATTTGTATTGAGAGTGGGACAATTTCCCAAGAGGAGGGCGTACCACATCTTGGAGGATAGCTAGATATAAGGATCTAGCAGGTATTTTTCCTAGTTGAGCACTTGGGTTTTCATTTTCATGCCTCGATCTATCATTCTAGTGGATTGGTGGAGTTGTTGGAGGTCTCTAGGAGAGAGGCCGAAATATTAGGATTTCAGGCATCCAAGGGGGACGCACCATACATTGGAGGAGGTTCAGATCCATAGGGTTTGAGAGGGATCTTGGAGATTTAGGCACCTGGGTTGTTCTTTTCATCACCCGATCTACTGTTTGGCATATTTTTTGAGGTGATTGGGCATATTTGATAGTAGGGCAGAATTATTGAAGTTATTCAGGGTTCGAGAAGGATGTGGCATCTTCCAGTGGGGGTTTGGCACTTCATACGACCCAGATCTACTCTTTCATTGGTCTTCATTGGATATTCACCCTTTGGAGGCTTGTAGTATTCTATTGGAGCATTTTGTAGCAGCTCCTATATTCTATCCATTTGATGTGCATTCCAGATCAAGATCTTCATTGTAGGAGGTTCTTCTATTCATGAATAAAATCAGATTTGAGATGTTTTGGCTTGTCTATCATATTGCATATGGTTGAGGTATGTCCATGTTTGTATATTCTTGTTTATTTCTGCAACACACATGTATAAATAATCAACATAAACCCTAAGGACGAAATCAAGAGGCCAACCTGCAAGTAAACACATGTAAACAAGTAGATCAACAAAGTGTTTGACGAAATTCCACAACCAATAAAAGTTTAAAAAAACACCCAAAACTGTGATGTTCCTGGCATAATGGCTTAGGAACATTACAGTGGTATTAGAGCTTAGATTCCTCCCAGCCAGTGGGAATTAGCACATGCATGTAGAGCCATAAGGAGAAATGGATAAGATGTACTTTGAGTTAATTTATTGTGAGATAAAGTATTCCAACCTTAGAGAGGAAACTAGGGCTCAAATAACCTTCCCACAGTATGTAGCCTGGAGAAATCCCAGATGGAGCGAAGATGAGATTTTACTCAGGATCATCGGATTAGAGGGCAAGAGGGCCAAATACCATAGAATGTGGGAAGAACAGAGAGACCCCACTCCCATTAGGAGCACTTAGCTTTGCTACAGTTGCAAGGATCCTTGGGAACCTGATCATAGGTGTAGGGGTAAGGATCAGAAGCATATTATTGACGTATGCCATGAAAATGATGATGAGGTGCGTGAGGATGGAATTATAGATGTTGATTCTGAGCAGTCTGATGATTACAGTGACTCTTGCACAGAGGCTAGTGATGCTTTCACGCTTGAGGAGGATAGTGGCCCTTGCACATTGGAGGAGCAGTTGGATGGACAGGACGATAGCACTAGTGTCTCAGCAGGCATATCACATACCATTGATGACCTTACACCTCAGTAGAGTGGTGATACTAGTGAGGATTCACGTTTGTTATCACCTATAGATTATGATATTCCTATGATGTTCATGACACATATGTTGTCCTTCCAAACATGCCTAATAACCACGTCACATCAAGAGGTCATTGGCATGTCAGATATGATGGATGAGCCGAGGGTGAGGGATGCACACCATGGACATAGGGATCCACAGACACAAGAGGAGAGACATGAATTGGAGACAGTGGACCTTACACACACAGATCCAATGAGGAGATTGAGTCACCACTTTTGTAGACTCCCTTAGTTGATAAGATTGTGGAGACTCACACGTTGATGGAGAACTTACTTCCAGGATCGGTTGGTAGTGAGGAGGATGTAGTCTTTATTGGTCAGGATGACCATAGCACATGTTTGGATACATCTATATGGGATCCAAGAGAAAATGGTAGTAGCAGGTTGAGTGCACAGGAGGATACGTCTGCCCATACAGGATACAATGTGATTTAGGGGGAGATAGCATCTAGTGATGGGGTGCAGTGGCATACAAGAGTACCCAACAACACATTATACAATGGACAGTTCATCACGTTATCTTATGCAAAGGGTGTTTTTGTGGATTCCAAAGTTGACACTAGCATGACTGACACTATTAGTGAGGTATACGAGGTGGCACCTCGACATAACTATGATCAAGAGTCACACTACTTGACAGGATAGTTGAGATTCAATGAGGATATGATCATGGCAGCCACCAGGCACATTGATGACATGAATGCATTGATGCTTGATTGTTGTTGGAGGGCATCAATGGCACATGATATTTCATATGAGGAATTTTCCATAGATGACTTTCATACTCTCTTAGAGAGAATGTTTGTGATGAGGTCCGACTTCCAGCAGTTGTTGACAGACAAGGACTACCTACTAGATATTGGCGAGATGTATCACAGAGCCTTGAGGGAGGAGGAGTTGGAGGTGGATCAACTTACTCAGAACTTGGAGAGTTTTATAACCCTATAATTCATAGTATCATCTGGTGACTGGAAATTTTTCACTCTGGGTGTATTTTGGTTTGCGAAAATTATTTCATTTCTACAAATTATTTTCAAGGAAAAGAAAAGAAAATCCATGGTTGTTGACGCTGAGTGGTTTTTCCTAACCCATGGAGACAAAATCAAGGGAAGCAATGCACAAAATACACATAATGCACTTATCCTAAGTTTTGGAGCAAATATGACTTTGCGCTCATAGAGTAAAGACAACGCATAAATGGACGGTTGAGAGGCTGACGCTGAGATCTACGGTTCACAAGCTTTTTCAAACCCCCCCGACCGTTCTACCTTTAACGACAGGGGGGGGTCCGACATCAGGTATAAAGAAGGCACGCATCTGAATGATTGAGAGGTTGACGCATAGATCTATGGTTGATATTGAATTCCAGACCCCCACGACCGTTCTACCTTTAACGGTGGGGGGGGCGGGGGGGTCTGGAATGAGGTGGTTTCCCTGGCGTGCCATGTCCCAACGTGTCACCCATCCATTGCATCAAGCCTCCTCCGCTCCATGCTACAGCCTTCATCCATGCTGCACCTGTCAGTTTCTCACCCGTCATTCCTTCACCCCTTCGCCAATATTACCCCTCCATGAATAAACAGACTCGAGATAAAAACATTAGGTTAATAGTTATGATTAAACCTATTAATAATAAATTAATTATTAATTAATTAATAATTGAGTTAGCGTGTTAGTAATTAATCAATTGTTAATTAATTAGATTAATAATTAGGTTAGAGTTGGATTAAATAAAACGCAAATCAAATATAATAAAAAATATAAACAAAACATAATAAAATACAAACAAAATAAAAAACATATATTAACAAAACATATAAATAAACAATTAAAACAAAAACCAAACAAAAACGTATAAAA
>ML788035.1:200627-237884 GCA_009831015.1 Picea engelmannii | reverse complement strand
TCAAGGCTCTCATGTATAAAAGAGAGTGCTCTCTCTTCATGAGAATTCAATTAGGATTCAATGGGGAATTAGGGATTAGATCATTAGAATGAAGATTAGATTTTGATTAGCATTTGATGAAGGAAGGGGATTCTTAGCTTGGTTTCATTGATTCATACTTTCATTATTGTTTCATGAAGATTGATTTGATTCTTGTAATGTAATTCAACATCGTCTTATGGTGTGAGCTCACATATGTCATTGTTGTTAACTCTTCACATGTTGTATTTCCCTTATGCAATTTCATGCTTTCCTAGTTAGTGTTTCAATGCTTTCTTAGATTAGTTTGATTTCAGCAACATAGATTAGTTCTACTTCAGTCCTGCACAAACAGTGCATGTGCTTCGTCAGTTTACGTACCCCGGATTGACAATTAAATAGTTGGACAAGTACTACAACGTTATTATAACGACATATATTTCGCCTAACATTATATTTTAGGGTTATTCTTCCCAGGGGCTAACAGTTAATGACTTGATATGGGACCCAGGGGGTAGAGTGTATGAGTGTTCATATTTGGATGGGTTCTACTATGTATTCCACAGGTGGACATGGGATCCTAGTATTTTATTTGAGGGTATTTGGTCATTGTTTGAGGGAAAGAAATTTTCTAGCAAGGAGGACTGTAATGTCCCCACTTTGGGACATCATCACAGTGCAGAAGTTTCTGATGACCAGAGTAGCCAGATGGATGTTATAGCGAGTACAAGGGTTATTGAGAGGTATTGTGGGGTCCAACTTTCATTGTTCATCATATTTCATCATTATGATCCATTCTACATGGGTTGGATTTGGTTCCATTGCATTCGGACGATTTCCATGATTTTGACTATTTTGGGCTATAAGTTAATTAAATTCACTGAAGAGGTCATTTTGGGTACATTACTTGGAGGAACCTCTCAGTGTAATAGCTCATTGGAATCGGGAGGAGAAAAAATACAGTATGGGATAGTGAGAAGTGACTTTCAGTGGCCAGGGAAGACACAAGGAGAGATAAGGTGTTTTTTAGAGGTAAAAAGGTTAATTAATTAATTAAAATGATTTAATTAATTAATTAAATATTAATAAAATGAAAGTCACTTTGGAGGGAGAAGGTGAGCCAAAAATTATAAAGGAAAGGCAAGGGCCTCCACTGATGCATTCATGTATGATCATATTTTGATATCTGGCTTTTAGCTAGTGAGCCCAACATTGGGGGTTTTGAGGGTTTTGACTTAACAAACCCTAGAGGACGATTTGGTGGTGAAATATTCCACCTAGATTGTCCCAAGATTGGTCTCGAAGATGCAATACTCTCCAACACCATTCTAGTTCTAGATATACTCAGTTGCATGAGGATTCTACATCAGTTGCAGGGGCATAGAGAGAGAGAGGTCACACCAGTTAGGGTTTCCAACAAGAGGGGCGCACCATCCATTGAGGGAGGATTCATCCTAGATGAGGAGAAGAGATTTTGGGAATTCCAGGTATTGGGTTTCTTTTGCAGGTGTCATATCATTATTCTTGGTGGACTCCAAAGGTGTTTTGGTGGTGGATTCATTTGTATTGAGAGTGGGACAATTTCCCAAGAGGAGGGTGCACCACATCTTGGAGGATAGCTAGATCTAAGGATCTAGCATGTATTTTTCCTAGTTGAGCACTTGGGTTTTCATTTTCATGCGTTGATCTATCATTCTAGTGGATTGGTGGAGTTGTTGGAGGTCTCTAGGAGAGAGGATGAATTATCAGGGTTTCAGGCATCCAGGGGGATGCACCATACATTGGAGGAGGGTCAGATCCATAGGGTTTGAGAGGGATCTTGGAGATTCAGGCACGTGGGTTGTTCTTGTCATCACCCGATCTACGATTTGGCATATTTCTTGAGGTGATTGGGCATCTTTGACAGTAGGGCTGAATTATTGAGTCTATTCAGGGTTCCAATAGGATGTGGCATCTTCCAGTGGGGGTTTGACACTTCATACGACCTAGATCTACCTTGGCATTGGTCCTCATATCTTATCCATCCTTTGGAGGCTTATTTTGTATTATCAGAAGATTTTTGTAGCAACTTCTATTGTCTATCTTATTAGTCATCTGTTGAGCATTCCAAATCAGCATCTTCATTGTAGCAGGTTCTTCTATTTCATGAATAAAAGCATATTTGAGATGTTTTGTCTTGTCTATCATATTGCATATGGTTGAGGTATGTTCCATGATTGTATGTTCTTGCATACTGCTGTAACACACATCTAAATCATCAACTAAACCCTAAAGCCGAAATCAAGAGGCCAGCCTTCAAGTAAACACATGTAAACAAATAGTTCAACAAAGTGTTTGACGAAATACCACATCCAACAACAATTAAAAAAGACACCCAAAACCGTGATGTTCCTTGCATCTTGGCTTGGGAAAATTACAATTTCAATGGAAGAGAATGTCGTACTTGAGGCTCCTTCACCTGAAGATGAGTATAGGGAGGAAACCATTGCAACGATGTCCACTAGTGCACCAGGTAAATAATTACATTGCTAAGGTTTTTTTTAATATTATTGAACTACTTCAATGATATTTAAAAATTGGCCATACAAATTTAATATTTTTTTTTTGTAGGGGTTGCCCCCTCACAGTGGCTTGCACATCATGAGTACACGACTAGGCATGCTCTGTGTGCGAGGATTCAAGAAGAATAAGTTGTTGAAGAGACCCTAGAAAATGAAGACGTGGATGTTGATGATTTACTTAAGAATTGGAAAGAGCATAATAAGAGGCCTAAAAAAAATTGATGATGTATAATATTATTATAAGATAGATCGATGTACATATAGCTAGTATAGTTCGAACATTTTTTGGATGATAAACCTCATTTATAAAAACCATTTTTTATGACATATTCCTTTGAATGACTTATTGCATAGTTTTTGTTTCATAGAGAGATAAAACAAATCCAATTCTATTAATTTTTAGTACTTATGCTCAAAGAAAAAGGAAATCAAACAACTTTGTACTTATTTTAACTTAGCTTTCATACTTGGATTTACGATCACTCTTTTATCAATTTTGAATATTTTCTATTAGAATATACATTGGGTATTGGGGAATTGAGAGTGATGTGACGGGGGGGGGGCATAGGAGTTTCCACCTTCACGTGGTTGGCCCTATTCAATAGAGAATAATGTATTGGAGCCATTTAATCTTGGAGACCACCTCCCTCGATCCAACAGAGCAGAAACATAGTCAATGCTGACATCGTTGCTACTCATTCAGATCAAGGGAGGTTTGCTCCAAGATTAGATAGCTCCAATAAATTATTATCGAAACCAATAGGAGCTTATTCAAGAGTTATATTTATTTATATATTTATAACTTTTTTATTTTTTCCTCATCGAGTAAATCCATTTTTGAATCTAGGATGATGAGGGGATAGTCCAAAAAAAAATCTTATAAGGTGCTTGGAAGCACTCTCAAGGTATGTTATGACATTCTTGTAAAAATGAATATTAGAGTAAACAATGCTACCAATATGAGTTTTATTCATTTTATAAATATTTATGGAGGTTGAATGACTTGGCACTATAGGTATTAGACAAACATAATTATGGATGATCTGCGATCAGGGGAGGTATGTTATCCAAATCATTTTAATGACTATTTAATTTGAATATGTTTCAAGTACCTTGAATGAGACCTCATATGTATTTATTTTATTGTTTCTTGAGATTTTGTTTCTAGTGGGTTCATTCCATCCATTATTCCTAATTATATTGGAGTCTTTCTAGGGATAATGAAAGGTAGGGGCACCATTATAGATGTTAGAGATGACAATTCACTAAATATATTCACTCAAAGCATGAATGATGAAATCAAGACTACAAATATATATATATATATATATATATATATATATATATATATGGGATCACAAAAAAACAACATTATTGTGTAATTTTCATACTCCATCTTATTATAATCCTATGATAATTGTCAAGCAAATCACGTATCATCATATCTCAGGTCAACAACATATGCAAAAACTCAAACTCAACATATTTCATAGTGTTATCACTCCAGGAAACTCTCCTAGGCTGTAAGTCAGAGATGCCTGGTAACTAACTCTTTTTGGGAAATATTTTCTTAATAATTGATATGGTTTTTGGATCAAGATGAATATCTAGGGACTGGACTGTGTGTTCAAGACTGTCTAGAAATATAAAATATCACAAGGCCTTCTAGTAATGCAGTCAGACAAGGTTTCATTAAATGGAAGAGAAAATAGCTATTGAACCAGATTATACTCATATAAAACAAGCACAATGGGTTTAATAACTAAGGAAATAACTTATGATTATCAACTTAATCAATGAATTAGTGAGATGAAAGTCACATGCAGATTGAATGAGCATCAATAAAGAACCTTCACTCATAAGATATCAGAGAACAGAAAAGAAAATCTGACAACACAACTGAAGGAAGCTTGCAATTTTTCATATGATAAGAATAGGTCTCTCTTACAGTAGCAGCATGTAGAACCCAAAATCGAACCCCATCTTAGTCTTCAGAATGTATCTTTATAGATTTTACAAGATTTTCTCAGATCCTAAAAATGTGGATCATATCTACTAAAAATAGTAACTCAAAATTCAGTTGCAAAAGAAGTGGGATGCTTCCCCAAAATGAGGACAATCACAGATTTCTCTCTGTTGATTGTTGGTGTAGTGTAGAACAGCCTCCCAAGGCTAAATGATGACTCTCCATTAGAGACCAAGTCGAATTTGTTGATGTGGCAAGGTGTCCTGATTTCCTGTCTTAATTAAAGATGTCCATAAACCTTTGAAACATCTCCTTTCTCCACAATTTCCCAAAAGTGGTTGATTAAATAGAGTTGATAATTCATTAAATAATCCATAGAAGAGGTTTCAATTCATTCTCATGCAAAAAATTACGATCTAGGTGAAAATTGTAACATTCTGGCTGTGACAGGCTTTCCACAGCGCATAGCCCGTGAAAAATGCTCCTTAGCTATGGAAAGTCGCCACTTTCCATAGCTAACGGGTCATAAAATATTGATTTACGCTGTTGAAAGCGGGCAGATTTTCAAAATCAAATTTCTCGTTCATAGAAAATCAGTTTTTCATGTATGAATAGTCGATCGACATCTAGAGAATTTAAGATTTCCAATGGTGTTTTCAGATATTCATTTGGAGCTCGAGAATGGATTGAAAAGTTCCTTGCAAGTTTAAGCATCATTCTTTCCATTTGCAATTCAAAACCCTAAACGGTTCTTTGTGAACAATGTCTGATATGGAACCAAAGATTTGATTTGATGTTGCCAGCCCAGGAGTATAGCCTCTGTACCTGAGCCACTAAATTTGAACTTGCCATCCCTGATGCTATGATTTTAGAGCGTGAGTTTCTGAGCCAGATCCGAGATGTAATCCGACTGGGACGTGAAACTCGAGTTGAAATGGTTACCCACTTCCACCAGCACGTCTTTCTGATCGCATATTGATTTGATTTTGAAACGTGGATAAGCACACGTGATTCCCACTTTCTCCAACCAACGGCCCGTGGAGAACACCCCTCAGCTGTAGAAACTTACCACTTTCACCAGCGCATGATCCCGCACGAACGACTCCTTAGCTGTTGAAAGCTTTCACTTTCCTCAGCATGCCACCATGTGAGAAATTATCCTTAGCTGTTGGAAGTCTTCGCTTTCACCAGCGCATGACCCTGTGGAAGACCCCCGTTAGCTTCGGAAAGTCTTCACTTTCCTCAGCGCATGACCTTTTAAGAACCGCTCCATAGCTGCGGAAAGTATGCACTTTCAACAACGTAGGACCCATGAAACTGATTGTTGGACATTTTGAAATTCACCACTTTCAATAGTGCACAGACTTATGAGAAGCGCTCCTTAGCTGCTGAAAGTCGCCACTTTCCACAGCTAACACTCAACTTTTGGACACACGTTAGTTGTTGAAAGTGAATTATGCAAATCTTGAAAAGAAGACTTTATGGATCATATTATTTTCTAAGACAAAAACCAAAACCTAAGTTTTGCAGCTAAAAATACTCAAAAATAAATTGAGGCAACTACCGATAGCCATGCTATCCACCACAAAACTCGACTAAAAGGACGGGTTCAATTTTGGGTTCTACATGTTGCTACTGTAAGAGAGACCTATTCTTATTATATGAAAAATTACAAGCTTCCTTCAGTTGTGTTGTCAGATTTTCTTTTCTGTTCTCTGATATCTTATGAGTGAAGGTTCTTTATTGATGCTCATTCAATCTGCATGTGACTGTCATCTCACTGGTTGATTGATTAAGTTGATAATCATAAGTTATTTCCTTAGTTATTAAACCCATTGTGCTTGTTTATATGAGTATAATCTGGTTCAATAGTTGTTTTCTTCTCCATTTAATCAAACCTTGTCTGACTGCATTACTAGAAGGCCTTGTGAGATTTTATATTTCTAGACAGTCTTGAAAACACACTCCAGTCCCTAGATATTCATCTTGATCCAAAAACCACATCAATTATTAAGAAAATATTTCCCAAAAGAGTTAGTTACCAGGCATCTCCGACTTACAGCCTAGGAGAGTTTCCTGGAGTGATAACACATAGTTTTCAACACCATAAGCAAGGGTCCACATCGAGCGAAGTAGGAACAACTGTGTTATGTTCCAAAAAATCCCTTATTTAATAACATTCCTATTTATCCATCTATTATATACAAACACACACACACACACACACACACCAACCTCCTAACCCCTATTTTGGAAACTCATACAAAATTGTTGTTAGTGCACGCGATCGATTTATCATGGTTATATTGTGTCTAAACCAAGGATGTGAAAGAATGGAGTGAATGAAGAACAACTATTCCATGTTCGATAAAATCTATTCTTTAATAGCATTTTTATTTATCCATATATTACACATTTTCGAAGATGAAGAGCTTGAGAGGAAGGCTATTGAGACCATTAATAGAAATGTTGTCAAGATGATTGTTAAGCTCATTGGCAAAGTTCATCTTGATTTTTTTATGGGATTATGGTTTGCATGTTGACGATTAAAATCGTAACGATGAATTCCGCCCGCAAAGTATTGTTAAAGCCCTATTATTTAACTATGCTAATTAATATAATACTAGTAGGTGGGACCCCCTTGTAGCATAGAGGCACAATGATATACATATTATACATGTTTTTATGCTATTTTGATGTTGCATACACAGTCTTACATTTTGTGATGATGCATTCTTAGTTTCATTTGACATGATAATAGGTGGATGATGCATTTTGTGGAATGTTTTTTGCGATGCAAAATTGTTTTATGGTTATGAGGAGCATGTTATTTATAGTTTTTATGATTTAACCTTGTCACTAATCCTTGTGATCGATTATCTAGCCACATTATGCAAGAGATATTTTAATGGTAGCATGATCAAAACAAAGAAAAAAAACTATAAAAAAAATCCTAAAAGGTAACAAATGGAAAGAAGGTATATGTTTGAGCTATGATAAAGGACTATATGCAAGTTCGAATGGAAAAGTTAAAGAATATTAGTGTTATTCCTAACTATTATGCTATTGTTGGCTAGTCGACAATGCAAATTTCATTAGATTTAAATGGGGTTCATATAGCAGTTTAATATGTATTATGGCATGGAGTTATTGGGTGGCGGACTATGCAATGGATATCGTCGTAGATTTCACGATGGTTTGGCATTGAGTAGACATTGGTTATATGGTTTAATGGTTGGTGAATGTGATGCTTATTGGGATCTCTCGTACTTCAAATTGAATGGGCCAGGTGATGGAATCGACATGCATTTATTGCACGTCACTCCATACTTCCCCTAACGCTCGTCACCCTATCCTTGTTCCATTGTTTCATTTTTCGCTCTATTGGTTGTGAAACTCCGCATTTTCAGGGTCTTGGAAGAAATAAGTCTCGGCCAACTTGCCATTTAAGAATTTTTCCACATGTATGATTTTTTTTCTCTCCATCCATGAGGTATTCTCTTTTGTATGAAAAAATGATGGCTCAATGATGCTTGGATTTTGTGTGTTCTTGAGAATTTTGACTGTGTAGATGTGTGTTATATCTCTCTGTGATGACTATAAAATGTTTATGATTGCAAGAAAAGAAATGATTATTTTAAGTTGTGCATTGGTTGTTTCTCGGTCAGTTTAGTATCATGAGAGGTCTCTGTGAAATAATAAGTGAACAGTGGTACAATATGTGTTATAGCAGGATTTGCCTCACCACTGCGATCTTTCACGGAATGCCTTTTTCCATTTCCCTATGCAGACCTGTCATCCCGTTTTGATGAATCCAGAGCCAAAAATATACATTTTTCCACATATACATTACCTATCTGCTATACAAGATGCGTATACACTGGATGCTCCACTACAACCCACGTACATTAGGATTTGTGCCAGAAAATAAAAAAATGAAGTCGATTTTCCATGTCACGATAGGAGATCTCTGATCCTTGGCCTTTCATATACTGGAAATGTTCTGACTCAGACCTTCAGTTTCATTCTGAAGGCTATAAAATCACAATTCCAAGCTATGGAAAGGAGGAGAAAGCATTCAACTTTGAGAGAAAAGTTGCTCTGGAGAAATCACTTCATATTGAGTCTACATCCCTTTGTCCCTCAAGTCTGAACACAATGTTCAACCCCAAAGATATTTCCCTATTGTTTAGAGAACCTCATTGTCTCTCTCCTATGAGCTTGCCTTTGGTGGAGGATTGAAGAGGTGGAGGCCTAGCTGGAAGAAACATGGTTTCTTGGTTTCGAACCGTGTCAACACAGAAGTCTATAATGTTGTCACTTTTGCTGATCAATTATTAATATAAATACTCATTTCCCATCCTATTGGTATCATGCAAATATATGATTATTATCCATGGAAATGTTTGTAATGTTTATTAATGGAGTATGTTACCTAATGTGCTAACCCCATTATATTATCTCCATGTACTTGCTATGCTTGTTTGTTAAGAACTTATTGCAAGCATAAATCTTTGGGTCGAAGTGCTGAACATTGGAACATCATTGAACATTGGATCAAGGTAGGCCTCTTTCTTATCTTTCACATTAGTTTATATAACATACAATCGAATTGAGTTGATTTCTGCAATCATACCTGTCTGTTGTGTTTTACCCTTGGCCATAGAGAGTTTTTCCCTCGTAACAAAATTGGTGACTCCATCGGGGACAGATCTTCCTTTTAAGGGTTGAAGTATTTTTTCTTCTTGCATTGCTCTTTTTCCTTTTTGTTTCTTGCTGTATCACTGCTTGACAGATTTTGTTCACTTTAGGTTTGAGTTATCAGCCTTTTTACCCTTGCCTGGCCTTGTTTTCAATCCTATAATCACCTTATTTCCTTGACAGTCGCGTACACACATGTGTTGTCTCACTGCTAGATGCGTGTATACGCCCCGTTTCCCTGACCCGTCATGTATACCATTTTCCCTTCCTTGTTTGCTTGGTTTAGTGACTGTTGGGTGGGATTTGATGATTGATGAGCCTTCTTAGGTCTCTATAGTGTATGTTGAGCTTCTCTGGGTTGACATGAAACTTGTTGGGAGTTGAATTTTTGGGTGTAGTATTTCTCATTGTTTTTCATTTTTGGTTTGTCCTTGAACCCTGGGTTGTTTGCTTGGATGCTTGATATGCTTCTTGAAGTTATTTTGTTTATACATAGTAGAAATTATATATCAGGTTGCTTTTCAGTCCATGCATTTTCTCTTTAATATATTGAAAATATAAAAAATAGGCATTTTTCATTGGTTAGCATTTTTGTCTTTGAACTTTTATCATTAGCTTAGTGCATTTAGCGAAAGATTTCATTTTACTTATGAATTGCAGAGTTGAAATTGAAAATTGCACTGTTTTTATTAGCATATCATTCATTGAAAAGTTAAAGATAGACTTTGAATTATATTCATATTTATCTTCTTGCAGAGTCATAACATCATGAGTTTCTCTTCCATACCCTTTTGAGTAATCATGACCAATAAAATTTATGCTTTAAATTAAAATTGATTAGTCATGATTTTATTTTTAGGGTGCACGAACTAGTCTAGGATTTAGTGCCTTGGAATAGGATTTTGTGAGTAAACTTCTTCAAGGCAATTAAATCAAAATATGTGTCTGAGACAAGGAGTTGATAAGTCCATTGTATAATTGGTAAGATCGGGAGGCTCCGCTCACATTGGACTTAATCATGAGGTCGTGCAAAGTTAGTTGAAGGGATAACCCCTGGATACTCACCTAGCGTCAGAGATATTTTTGTGCATTTATTCATATTTGGGGATCTTTCTAGTACACATACCTTTGTGAGAGGCGGTGCTTTAAAGGTTTCGAGATTTTCTACCCTACCCATATGGTGATCCAGATTTACGAATTCTCACTTGTTCATCGTTTATATAGTGGTTTATTAGTTTCTTGACTTAGGTATATCATAGGTTACTTGCAGGGGTTATTTTGCTTGTACCCTGGGTCAGATACGGGTCGGACAACACACAACCTTTATGGAGGATTACCTCTCTGGGGTGATCTGACCGACTGGTTGTTAATCCCATGAGGGCCCCTATAACTAATCCAGTTACCTCCAAACTTTAGCAGGGAGTCTCATGTCCCTCTTGGACAAGACATACCTTCTTTAGTGAGGGAGGCCACTCAACCACTTTAGCCCGTTTGCATGCATATTGGCCATTTGAAATTTTGGTATTCTCTTTGAATACTAGTTAGCCTCAGGATATATTTTTATTTTGTAGAGTCATAAGTCATCGTGGAGTCGAACCAGCTTCCTCGTCGGTCCCGTCGGTTGTTACAATTACCACCGATTTTCAAGTTCTTGCCTTCTAAAAGGCATAGAGTTATCAGGAATGGTACACACACTTTAACCTTTTACACTTGTGGTTCCACAAGGATGAGTACTAAGTCTAGTATTCAGAACACTGGGATTTCTTCAACTCCCATACCCACTATATTTAATGGCACCCCTTCAACTCTTGCAGTCGCTACAATTGTAGTGTCGGAGGCCTATACCAGTACTATGGCTCGACCTATAGTTAATGCTTCCTCTCTTGATTCTAACCCTTTTGGGGGTTTTGGTCACTCGTCAGGTTACAATGTTCAATATATCCCTATGGATTCTAGTCCATTTTCTTATGGTATGCCTAGCTTCACTTCACAGTTTTTTACTACCATCCCAACTGCTGGCCCTAATGCTAGCCTTGGACTCGGGGGAACTACACCTCTTTACACTCGTTTTCCATTTAGTGGTTCTCATATCCTCCAAATGAATCCTAATATAGGAAGTGTCCCTTTTCCAAACCTTGGTTCTAATCCTTCTACAGCTGGATGGAATAGCCTGGCTGGCAGACACGTTTTTCCCTATATCTCTACCTCCTCGGTGTCGATTTCGACCAATACTTTTGGCATGATGAATCCACTTCAATCCTCTGGGTTCCTACCTGGAGGAGGTCAGTCTTACACTTTGGGAAACCCCCAACCCAGATCCAATCCGGTTGGGGGTAGTTTTCATAACCCCCAGCCCGGATCTAATCCGGCTGTGGGCAATTTTCACAATCCTTATCAGAACATTCCTGCTGGAATGATGCCCAACCCACCCTATACGAATCATCCTGGAGGACGGCCTTATAATTTCAGACATGGATTTGGTTCTTACCAGAATACGGGGTGGAATGTAGTTCCTAACACATAATCTTTTGTGCGAGGATGGGGCCATATGTCGCAACCCTGTCTCCCTTTTTGGGCCACACTAAATCTGCCATATTTGTCTAAGTTAATGAATGACTGGGTGAGTCATGATCCCACATGGCCCCCCGTCCCCACCAAACTTCCTTTGGACATTCCAAACTTTGAGGGTAAGAATGGAGAGGATCCTGGTGAACATGTTACTACCTTTCACCTTTGGTGCTCATCGAATTCACTGAACCATGATTCTATTAGATTACGATTTTTTCAATGCACTCGCATTGGAGTTGCTTCACAATGGTACATTGAGCTACCTAGGGGGACATATGGGTCATTTGATAAGTTGGTGGTATCCTTTCTCAACCACTTTCAATTGCCCATTCATTATGATATTGGCCTCGAACTCTTGTCGACTTTACGCCAGGACACCGCCACTCACATCTTGGATCATATCCAGAAATGGCATAGACGGGGGAGGTTGATTAAGACTCCTATACCCATGGAATTTCTCCTAGAATGGTTCCTAAAGTATTTTCACCCTCCTATCTTGAAGGATGTTGCTACTTCTAGGGTCTCTAATGAGGAAGAAGCTATATTTAGAGCCCAGCAGTTAGATTTAATATACGCTCAGTCTGGAAGGTTATATCACCTTCTTCTAGAAGCAACGCAGTCAAATTACGATCCTAGGAAAAAACCCGAACCTCATGCCGATGGCATTGTAGGTTCTGCCAATGTAAAGTCCACAGACTCGGCAATGAAGTCTATCGGAGGATCAGCTTCGTCTGGATCCTCCAAACCCACCCATTTGGTGGATGTACATTCCGTGCAATCGTCGAAAAACCCAAATGTTGACCAACAACCATATGGGAATAAAAGGAAAGGTCGAAACAATTGCAAGGGTGGGAAAAATGGTAACAAACCCAAGGACAAAGATAATAATGGGAATAAGAATGATAATGTTGGAGAGGGAAAGAAAGAGAAACATAAGGTGAAGTTTCCTTGTAAACTTTGTACTAATGACCACCTTTCACATTTCTTCCCCAAACTTGTAGAGGCTATGAGAATTTTAAATCTACTGCCCACTGTGTTGATGAATCCATTCCCACACAACCATCACTTAAACTTGATCTCTTCAAATTCTGGAAATGCACCCGATGGAAGTCAAAACCCACCGTCGCAAGATGGTGATCGTGTTTGTATCAATATGGTCAATGAAAAAATTGATATAGCCACCCATTCTCGAGATTATAGCTCTTCAAAAGCTAGTACCGGTCTAGAATCTCCTCCTCCCCCTCCGGAGATGAACCTACAGATTGAGAAACCAGAGCCATCGCCTCATATTCTGAAAGGAGGACTCAAGCGCTCTACTCACAACCCTAATGGTAGAGCCGCCCAGAACTACTTTATTGTTGAGGATCTGGGCCAAAAAACTTGTGCGATGTCAGCTTTGGAGGTACTCTAGACGTGCCAATCAAAGAGGAATGCTTTACTCTCTACCTTAGGAGCTCTAGAACCTAGTGGCTCGAAATTTATCAATTTTGATGTCATGGATGTGAAGCCTTGCTTACCTTACCATGTGGCTTTCCAAATCCATGTGGAGTATTCCAAGTATACTATCAAACGAGCAGTCGTTGATGAAGGTGTTGTCACCTACGTGATGTCCCTGGTCTATTGGAAAGCTCTCGATTCTCTGACACTTTCCAAGTCGTCGAACATGTTGATTGCATTTGACGGTCATTCCTTTTTCCCTCACAGTATTCTCACTACCTTTTTGGTCTAGTTAGGTGGGAATACGGTAGATGTGGAGGTAGAGGTAGTTGATGCACCTCTTGATTATAACCTATTACTAGGTCAAAATTGGACCTATGTTATGGTCGTTGTCATATCGTTCGTCTTTTGTATACTTTGTTTTCCTCATCAAGGGGAGATCATGATTGTCGACTAGTTATCCTTTACGTACTCTA
The DNA here is from genome assembly GCA_009831015.1 of Picea engelmannii. Lineage (NCBI taxonomy): Eukaryota > Viridiplantae > Streptophyta > Pinopsida > Pinales > Pinaceae > Picea > Picea engelmannii. The sequence goes on along the minus strand of ML788035.1, from coordinate 224,157 downwards.
GTCCTAACGCATATGTTGGACCTTCGATCCCTATGATCGACAATTCTAAGTTGGCAACTGATAATATCGACATCAGAATGTATTCTTCCCTCATGGGTACCTTCGAATTCTCGGCACCGATTCACCACGTTTACGCCATGTCTAGTAGGCCTGCTTCAGGAAGGAGGTCCATTCCTTTCCACACTTCCTATTTTAGTGATCCATGGACCCTACCTTCTCTGAATTTGTCGAGTGAAGGATAGTTGCTTGTTGGCATGGCTATGCCACTATTGGCAGAAGAGATTGTGTATCAAGTTATTCTTGACTCTTCTGCCGATCCTGATCCTGCTACCTCGCCGACAGATGAGCAGGATCATGCTCTCAAGCCTATATGGGCCACCTCATTGTCTTGCTCACATGATTTCCTAGATGATACTTTGCCTTCAGATGAAGCCATCCTAGAAGCCATGGATGGTTCTGAGAAACCTTGGGATGATATGCATCATTGATCTTATTTTCTCCCAAGTCTTGAAAGAATCAAGCTAGATGACTTTCGGTCTACCTTGAGTGATATAGTCGGTCATGTCGTAGTTCCACTTGATACGCACAACATTTATGCCGAAGGAAATATGGAGAGTATTTCTCCTACCGTATCGATCCATATCTCTCGTACCCCTGACAAGATTGAGAATGTAAATATAGGTGTGGATTGTTCTCCAGAAGAAATTATGATCTAAACCAAACTCTTCAAATAATTTCGAGATGTATTCACTTGGTCATATGAAGAGATTCTAGAGATCAACCCTCATATTGTTGAACATGAGATTAGGACTTATTCGGATGCTAAACTGTTCGACAATGTATTAGAGCTGTAAATCTTAGGAAGGCCCCTGCTATTAAGGAAGAGGTGGAGAAGCTACTTAATGATGGCATCATCTACCCAGTTCCCTTGAACGAATGGTATCCAACCCCATTCATGTGAATAAAACGCAAGGAACCATCTGTGTGTGTATGGAATTTAGCGACCCGAACAAGGCTTATCCTAAAGATAAATTCCCCATTCCTTTCATCGATCAGATTCTTAATGAGTGTGCGAGAAGAGAGATATTTTCTTTTATGGATGGATTTTTAGGATATAACCAAATCTAGATCAAACCCGAGGACCAACACAAGATGGAATTTATATGTCCTTGGGGTACTTCTGCAGAGAGGAAAATGTCTTTCGGCCTTCAAAACGTCGGAGAAACCTTCCAATGTGCCATGACTTTATCTTTTCACGATCTCAATCACATAGTTGAAACCTACCTTGATGATCTTAATTCTCACTCTTGCAAGAGAGTGGATCATGTTATACACCTTCGACTAGTTTTTGAAAGATGTCATTACTATAGAATCTGGTTAAACCCTCACAAAGAAATATTTTGCGTTAAGTTTGGCCGTCTCTTAGGATTTTTAGTTTTCGAGACCAGGATCATGGTAGATCCTCTTAAGTTTGAGGCAATACTTCAGTTTCCTCCCTCGCGCACGATTAGACAACTTCAAGGTTTACAGGGGAAAGATAACTTTATACGTCGGTTCATAGTAAATTATGCCAATATCACTAAGGGTTTCATGCACCACTTGAAGAAGGACACACCTTTTATCTGGGATGAGCGAGCCCAGGACTCTTTCGATGCTTTAAAGAAATCCTTTGTATCGACTCCTCTACTAAAATCCCTTGATTATAGTAGAGATTACTTGTTGTATATTGTGGTGTCTGCAGAGATGATTGGTATGGTTCTAGTTCAGGAGGATAATGAGCTCCATGAGCACGTCATCTACTATCTTATTCAAAACCTAGTCGGTCCTGATCTTGATTACTCTCACATTGAAAAGCTAGCTTTGGTTGTTGTTCACGCAATCCAACGTTTACGTCACTATATATTTCTTTGCAAAACTACAGTGGTTGCTGATGTCAGTCCATTTCAATACATCCTAACCAGGCGTATCATAGGGGGGAAATATAATAAATGGATTTTCATCTTATAAGAATTTGATCTCGACTTTGCTTTGGCCAAGTCTAAGAAATCACTAGTTCTTGTAGAGTTAATATCCAATTTTTCATGATTAGATGAGGATATTAGCCATGTTGATTTTCTTGTGGATGAACACATTTTCCTTGTCTCGTCGTCTGACCCCTGGTATGGAGACATTTTTTTATATCTTCAAACCATGAAGTTTGCTCAACATGTCTCGTGAGATGATCGACGGTGTGTTAGATACCAAGACAAAAATTATACCATCATCGGTGAAACTTTATATCGCCGAGGAGTAGATAATATCTTGTGTCGTTTCTTAACTCACGAGGAAGTCGAGTCAGTCCTAAACGATTTCAACAAAGGGGCTTGTGGTGGTCACCTATCTGATCTTGTGAAAGCCCAAAAAATCATGCGAGCCAGTTATTTTTGGCCTACTATCTTCAAATATTGTATCGAAGTGGTTAAGAAGTGTCACCCCTTCCAGGTGTTCACTCGGAAAATGCGCTCGCATCTAGCCCCCCTTCACCCAGTCATTACTGTCAATCCCTTCACCAAGTGGGGGGTAGATTTCGTCGATTTCAACCCAACTTCGGTTGGGGGCCATCAACACATTATCGTGGTCGTTGAATACTTATTAAGTGGGCCAAGGCCATTCCTACCGTAAAATCCGATGAGAAGACTGCAACCTTCTTCGTGTTCAACCAAATTATCGCCTGGTTCGGTATCCCGAGTGAGATTGTCACTGATCATGGCAGTCACTTTCAAAATGAAATGATGGTAGAACTAGCATCTAAGCTAGGGTTTAGACATGGTCATTCATCCCCTTATTACCCACAGGAAAATGGGCAAGTAGAGGCCATCAACAAGTCTCTCAAGACTATTTTGCAAAAAATTGTCAGTTAGAGTAATTCCAATTGGCACATCATGCTATATCTCTCGCTTTGGGCATACCGAACCTCGGTTAAGATTACCACTGGTTTTTATCCTTTTCAGTTAGTGCACGGTGTGGAGTCGATCCTTCCTGTTGAATGTGAAATCCCTTCTCTCAAGTTGGCAGTCGAGCTCCTACCTGACACTTCAGACTTAGAGCGATGCCTTGTGCACCTAGAGAGTCTTGATGAGCAACATCGAGACGCCTTTATGGCTATCAAGGCAAACAAGAAACGTGTCAAGGTGCAATACGAAAAGTCTGTATTCCCCCGGTTGTATGTTGAGGGTGACTTGGTCTTCTTGTATGACCAAGACAAAGAACCTCTAGGGGCAAGAAATTTTAAACCCATGTGGCACGATCCTTACATCGTGTGATGTGTTCTATAAAAAGGAGCCTACGAGTTAGAAGATTATGAAGGGAATAAATTGGTCGAGCCCATAAATGGGCTCTACTTGAAAAGGTACTACGCTTGAGCGCAAGGCTTGGGCAGATATCTTTGTATACTAATGTAGATTTAGTGTATATACATTTCTTTCCTCCTTTTTCTTTTTTCTTTAGCTTACTTATCGAGTTTTCCCTTTATTGGCAGATGTCAACAGAGTCTTCAGTCTACCTAGGATTCGCAGACGGAGCTAGTCGTCATACACGGAACTTAGCTTCGGTCACTTGGGTGGTTTACTCACTTGAGGGTATGTTGGTGTCTTTAGGTGGTGTATGCCTAGGGCCAACCATGAATAACATGACAAAATATAACACCATCATAGAACTTTTGCATGATTCTATCTCACATGGTATTCGCTCTTTAGAAGTTTACCTATATTCCCAGTTATTAGTATGTCAGTTGAATGACCGTTACCGCGTGTGTGATCCTACTTTACTCTGTTGATTCCTACGGGTACGTCTTTTAGAATGACAATTTGATTTTATTACATGTTATCACATTCCTAGGAGTTCTATTCATGTATCTGATGCCTACGCTAATTATGTTTTAGATTGGAATTTGTCACATTAATAAAGAAAAGAAAACCATTAAATCAATATACACATTGTAAGATATAAGTAAAGCTGAAGATCCCTTTTTATATATATTCCAAAATATGGTGTTTATATTACAAAATTGAGGCTAAAACCCTTAATACACATATACATTCGGTATACATATCCCACGACATCTATGCCTATGGCACCAAATGTATGTCATGGTAGAAAACCAAGGCGTTTGCAAGATGCCGGAAGAGTCGTACCCATGCTTTAGGTACACCAACCACCTGTCGCTACATGGCTTCAGGTATATCCTCTACCTGAACCATAGGAATCCTCTATGTCAAATGAGACAGGTTACCCTACACGTTCTATAGGACTCTATCTGCTTCTCCTCCCGGACCTCATCTATTCGGTTACTCCGTCTATGTCGAAGGAATGCCTCTGGTTGTCACGAACCCACGTCTGCAATTACACAAGTATCTAGTTAAAATTTAAACACCATTCAAAAAATATTTTTTTTCCCTAAATACAAAAACAAAAAAAAATGAAATATGTAAAAATTTGTTACCTATATCACCATAGGCGGCCCCTAGTGGAAGTGGCATATCAGTATCTCCTTTGAAATCAATCCCCGCATAGGGATAGTCATCCAGATAAATGACTTGTCACCACCACCCAAAGAAAAAATCATCATTGTACGGCGTTGATACCCTGCCTCCCCCCTGCCGTCTCATAACCTCGATCCATTGTGCCATGGCTATATCACATGGTTTTCTAGGAAGGATCTCCACTCTAGGTCCCAAACCTAGAGCTCGTTCGAAAAAGAAATTGCAAAGAATAGAGGAAAACCTGAAGTTTTCTTACTCACCTGTTTTCACTCTCTCAACTGACCATTCATATTGGTCAACAGTAAGGTACACCAGTCATAGACAGTGGTCCCAACACACTGGTCCCAACACACTATACTGCATAAAACATAAGCGGTCTCGATGCTTGATGCAATGAGGCTGAACCTATGATCCTGGTAAGCATGAGCACAATGATCTTCAAACTAAGGTTAATTAATGCTCGGATGGGGACTTGGATTCCCACCTTGGGAGTCCCTGTTACACAATGGGAATCGATATACTCCTCGATATTCATCCCACTCCCTGATCTGCGTGAATTGAGTTTCACAACCTCCCCTTGGTGTGATAGACCAGTCAAGAAGTAGATGTCCTCTACTTCGCTCCTCAATTATTGTCCATCAAGGATAAATCTCTCGCTATCAGGGTCCCAGTAACCCACCAACATCTCCAACAACCTCACTTGGGCCCTCAATCCTTTGAGAGACCAAAATTTTTACAAGCCACATCTTTTTAGAGCCTCTTGAGCCACCTAATATTGATCCACAACTACATCTACCTCTGCATGCTCTCACTCTCTCCATTCCAAGACCATCCTACAAAAGAAAAATCAATTTTTTTTTAAGTTAGAACCCCTCTTTTGGACATTTGTGTACCTATACGCGGCTTTATTTGCACATAGTCGCGTGTCGGGATTAATACATTCTCCCCGTGGTTCACACAGGGGCATATACCTAGTCGTATACGCGAACTATACAAGGAAACCCGTGTATATCGAAAATCCTAATTTACGCCCTAAAAAACTAAAAAATTGGAAACTAATTCAAAAATGTAATCCACTAAATTTGAAGAGGATGAGATGAAGAGTTACCTGATCCAAACAGTTCATGATTTTGTTGCCTAATTCTCCCACAATCGTCATTTGAATCTTGGAGGTATTTTGGTCCAAATTGCATTATTTGGGTAAAAATCAAAATGGTACAGTAATTTTTTATTTTATTACTATTTATAAGCTATTTTTACCCACTTCATATAGTTTCATGCTATGTTTTAACCTAATGGACTAATTCAAGAGTGGTTTTGAGTTGTTTTTTTGTAGTTATGACTCAGTTTTCCTGCGGATTTCCACGTCATGATTGGCCTTTCATCACCTCGGGTAGGTATTTTCATAACCTATCATATAGGATAGGTATCCACTCTATCATGTATTTTTGCATTATCCTTCGACTACCGCTTTTTATGCCTTAGGAACAAACCCATTTGTTGCGACACATAACCTCCCGTCTACTATAAATAGTGTTTTTAATAAATGGTAGAGACTTACCAAAACATGGGTGCCCTAGTTAGACCCCCTTTGTCATTTGGTGCCCATGCCGAGTTCTTCCTTAGGACTGGGAGTCCATTATAATTCAATACATGACTTTATGATGAGCCTCATTTCTCATTCATGCACATGCAGCCTTATTGCCCGCGGACTCCCAAAAATGAGTCTTAGTTAAGGTCTTTTCTGACTCATCTAAAAACTAAAAATATTGTCGAGTGATTTGTCCCTTTCACACTCATTAAATTGGATTTGAAAGGTCATGAGTCTTAGTTAAGATCTTTTCCGACTCTTTATCAAAAATAGAAAATATTGTCGAGTGAACTTGTCTTTTTCACACTCGTAAATTGGATTTGAAAAGACATCTATTTGGCACAATTTTACCCCTTTTTCACACCAAGTAGACTACAAGACAAAAAAAGGGATATTTTTTGGCGTTAAGTTGTGATTGCATATCATGCCCTCCCTTGCAATATTGAGCCTTTAGTCAGTTCTCGATTTTCGTTATAAACCGTTGCCTAAGCAGTTTTTGCATCCTCAACCAAGAAGAGCCTTGTTTATATCCTTTGCAATTTGACACCCTATACCCTAGAGGGAACATTACCCCGAGTGTCCATATCCCACATGCATTTCCTTTCATTGAGCATAGGTACGTTCCACTGCTGGAACTAATTTTTATTACTTGCGACACTCGTTTCCTCCTCTGTATCATACCATTCATTTGTTATAAAAACCAAAAAAGGACAGGCGAGAAGGGAGTACTATAATATAATTGACAACAATTGTGTCTCCTTTGACCAAGAGCACAAAATTATTGAATCCTTGTGTCATCATAATTTTGGGTTTAGCATGGCCTTAGGAAGTTGATCTCGCCACAGAGTTTTCTCTACTAGCTGGTTACTCTTCCAGTCCCTATAGAGAACGTTATTGATGCCTCCTGCATCTAATAGTCACATCATTGTGTTCAAAGGAAGTCTATCAACCTGTGTCAGCCACTCCTCAAAAACATTGTCTTTTCATGCCGGCCATACCCTAAGTATTGCCTAAGAATCACATGATACTATGGTCTTATCATGCACTCTGGCCCTACTTTCATCATCAGTAGGTCACCTTGAACCCAACAATCGACATTTCATCATTGGTCACTGACTAGGTGGTTTCCCTTATGTTTGACATCAAGACATCTATTCACACTTTGGGATTCGTGCAGTGTCTTGGATTCCATTATCCCTATTGGTGGTATCCTCTCCTTTGTCAGTAGTTTTCATCATTGGTTTCTATTCAGAGGGTATTTTTCGTATGCTTCTTGCATTTGGTACACGCGAAAGACACATAGGGTCGTTGGTTTGTGAACATGTTCTTCGTCTGATCTCCCCCAAATCATGAAGCTCCTACTTTGTTCCTCGTGCTGACTGATGAGATATGCCTTAATGCTCTCCTTTCAGCAACTCTCTTTCCATCGACTTCAACTCATTTATTCTGGATATGGGACCTAGATGTTTATGAGTACCTTGAGGCTTGCAATAATTAGTGGTAGGCTCTCTCGCCATTGACAAATGGGAATACATCAATGTCTCTTCATCAATGGATTTCTCAAGTGTTTGACACTGAATCCTTTATTCACACTTGTAGGAATGTACTCGGTTCCTTGATACCTACTTTCATTATTGGTAGGTTGTCTCACATTTTTTAACGGTATACCTCAGTGACCGGTAATCAAATGATGTCTCATTCTGTTCAACCTCAACTCCTTTATTCAAATGATGTAGACTTGCACCCTTGGCAGATAGTGTAGAAGACTTGAGGACATCACCACGTGGTGGCATCTTTCTTGAGTTGTTGCTTCCCTTTCATTGGACCAGTACCTATTCGACTTCAATGATCATGGAAGATGAGATTGTACTCCATGGTATACAAATATCTTCAGATTGATTTTGAGATTGGTTTCACTGGGCCTCGTTCGTGACTATGACAACTTTTGGCATATGACCGCATTTGTTTTTTCCTATTCATGGCCACAGACATGTATTTGGTATATTTTCCACATGGATCTACATTGTATTCTTGGAAACCATGTATGCAAAGTCAATACAGAATGTAATGAGAAATTGAGTTCGTCCAACTGGTTCTCTGCCACTCCACTTCTGGGTTATTTATAATGTATTTCGACCATCGCAGATACTCCTATGATCTCATACATTAGGGGGCATCTGTTATAGCAAGATTTGCATTGCCATTGCTATCTTGCACAGAGGGCCTTCTTCCATTTCCCTATGCAGACTTGTCATCCCTTTTTGATGAATCTAGAGCCAAAAATATACATTTTTCCACATATATGCTCCCTATCTACTATACAAGATCCGTATACATTGGCTACTCCACTACAACTCGCATACATCGGTATTTATGCCAAAAAATAAAAATAAATGAAGTCGGTTTTCCATGTCACGACAGGAGATCTCTGATCCTTGACCGTCCATATACTGGAAATGTTCTAAATCAGTCCTTCAGTTGCATTCTGAAGGCTATAAAAGCACAATTCTAAGCTATGGAAGGGAGGATAAAGCATTCAACTTTGAGAGAAAAGTTACTATGGAGAAATTACTTCATATTGAGTCTGCATCCCTTTGTCCCTCAAGTATGAACACAGTGTTCAGACTCCAATCTCTTTCCTTATTGTTCAGAGAACCTCATTTTCTCTCTCCTATGAGCTTGCCTTTGGTGGAGGATTGAAGTGGTGGAGGCCCAGTTGGAAGGAACTTGGTTTCTTGGTTTAGAACCATGACGACATGGAAATCTGTAATGTTGTCACATATGTTGATCAATTATTAATATAAATACTCATTTCCCATACTATTGGTATCGTGAAAATATATGATTATTATCCATGGGCATGTTTGTAATGTTTATAAATGTATTATGTTATCTAATGTGCTAATCCCTTTATATTATCACCATGTACTTGCTATGCTTGTTTGTTAAGAACTTATTATAGGTATAAAGCTTTGGGTCAAAGTGCTCAATGGTGGAACATCATCAAACTTTGGATCGAGGTAGGCCTCTTTCTTATCTTGCACATTAGTTTATATAACATACAATGGAATTGAGCTGATTTCTGCAGTCATACCTATCTATTGTGGTTTACCCTTAGCCATAGAGATTTTTTTCCCTCGTAACAATATGGCTCTGCGTTGATGATGTAGGGTTTTTTTCTATGTATTATTGTTAGTTATTTCATTCCCTCACAGTCATGCTGGTAACCCTTACCCATTCGCAAAGGAATTTCCAACATTTGTTGTGTTATTTCTTCAAACCCCGAGTCGTGGTCGTTGGCCCGTTCTTACTATATTTTCACTGAAGTATCCCAAGATCTAGTATTGGTTGGCCCTAACATTAATACATGCATGTATGGTTGTCGATTGATACAAGTTGTATCTAAGCATATTGTCAAAAGGATGAGTGTGTCCTCACTGGTGTTGTTGTCAAGTTGTTTGGCTCTTAAGTATTGGATATAGATGGTATATCTCTATGTTTTTTTTTTTTATAACTGCCACTATTAAATTATCCCTCATGTACCCTATGCAAGTGTTAAATGAACCATGTGCATTGGTTAATTTTCCCTACCTGTGTTGCTCTCCTTGGTGGTTAACTATTGGTTATGTTTCCCATACTTTTAGTATTAAGTAAGATAGTGTAACTCACTGTTGTGTCTTTTTCGAAAGGTATTTTCGCATGTGGTTGATAAGTCTCGGAAGACCTTCATCTCTTTGTGTTGATGTTTAAGGATGAATGAGCTCTTGTTGCTTCCCTACATTTAATTTTAGACAGATTCCAATGTAGACTCCATTGTATTTTCTCACCTCGGGCACGTTCTGGGGCTGTCTAGTATTGGGTATCAGTGAAATGCTTATGGAGGTCTTTAAAAAATAACACGCTCTATCATCGAGTCTCTATCTTGTCCTTGTATGGTTAAATTGTTTTAGTAAGAATGAAATGGGTACTTGCACACAGTCGAGGATTGTCTTCCTATTCATTATGGTTTTGCTCATTGTGTTTTCACCAACGTGATCTTGATTGCAAATGGAAACACCTGTGTGGTTTTTCTAATCCCATTCAGGGTTCTGGACAATTTAAAAAAATTATGTATGTTTGTAGTTGGTTATGTTCTCTTCATGTATTATATTGGAACATCACATAAAATACCAATTGTTTTAGAAGGAATTTATATTCACATTGATCAAGTTCGGGTTTTATGTTTTGGTTGATAGTTGTTTCATTGCAAGATCTTGTCGATTGATATGATGAAGACTGTATATAATTGAGCATATTTTGAAATTTGTTCGCATTTGAAAAGATACCTGTGTATATTTAAATTGGGCCTGATTGTTAAATGGTAAAAAGTAGATGTTGATGGTTATCATGATCTATTATATGGATTATCAGTAATAGATGTCGAGAATATTGTTCTGCATTTTTATTTTATTTTTTAAACAAAAAAAAGAAAGAAGGGATCCGCGCTTTGTTAAATAGGACTGTTGAATGGAAAGGTTGTTTTGTTTATAAATTATGATTGCATAGACTGTCATGAATTAAGCAATTTCGGGAAATTTAATTATTGGAACAACAAGCAGTTTGGTCTACAATTGAGAAACAATGAATGTTGGTGGTTTTTGGATTGATTTTAATACATAGTTATGATTATTGATTATTTAATTTGTTTTATGAACAATATCCATTAAATTACTTGTCATTATCTCACATTTTTGCTCATTACAAATCCCCTCACAATCCCATATTCACTTTGCATGACCTTTTCTTAAAACTAAATTAAAATTAAATATAAATTTTGTATTACAACAATTAAAGGATGACACAGAGATGTGTCACAGTTGATATGATTTTTTTATTGTAACATAGTTGATTGTTTAATGATTTTTTGAGAAGTAATCATGTTCTTAATCCTTTTAATTTTATCACTTTTATGATCAATACAACCCCCTCAGATATCCCTGAACCCTTATTCACCCCCTTCTCATTGACAAATATTAAATGAATTTTATGGATTGGATTGCATGGGTCTAATGTGATTGTTGAGACAAACTTTGTTTCATATTAAAGAGATGTCATCTATGGTTTGTTTAAGAAGATAGTTTCTAATAAACGTTGCAGACAGGATGAGATTCTTCAGCAGAGGAAGCCATGGCCGAAATAACAGGGACAGAGGGAATTGGAATAGAGGGACTAGAAGACTAAGATTCTCAATACATTTTGATGCATATCCACAAGAGTTAAACCAACTCTTCCAAGATGGATTTTTCAATTGGATTGGACAAGGGGTAGTCCAACCTAGGCCTGAAACACCTCCCTTCCAACCCCAACATGTCCCTGGTATCCCTGTCCCCCCTCATGTTTCATTGAAACCACAATTTCCTAAGAATGAAGGATGGCAGGAGATTGTTCACCCAACAGTCTCCCAACATTGTGGCTGGCCCAATTTACCTGCTCCTCCTCCACTGGTTAACACAAATGTCCAAATTTCCACTGTACACTCACCTGTACAGTCTTCCCATGCAAGAAAAAGAATCAAAACTGAAGCCCACCACATGCATGATAAAGGAAAATCTATTGCTTCCCCCTCATCTCCCTCAAGTTATTCAGCCAAATATGTTTCATCCTGCATGCACTTGAGACATGATTGTTCTCATGTCATCAGCGAGATCAAGCCTAAAGGTTCCACACAACCTATGGTGAATTCAGGAAAGTCAAAGAGAGACAACAACAACAAAGGGAAAATTACCTCCCAATGTGGCAAATATGGTTTTTGAGTATATTTCATTATTGATTGTTGAGAACTGTTGACTGCTAAATTTTTTGGACAACATACTATTTTTGGATATTTTGGATGTTGTATGTTTGGATATGGTTTAAAATATCATTGATATTTAATTTTCAAATTATGAGAATGATGATGGGAGCCACAAGGAGGGATGTGTTTGATTGATTGACTAGTTATGTTTATTTTTGTTAAGAAACTAAAGGGATTCACAAGGGGTCCCACCTACTAGTTATTATTCATTAAAGACCCTTATTATTATTATATTAAATCTTCCCCTAAACTAACAGTTAGTTGAGTTTTAGTTAACTTAACTAAAGGAGGTAGTTGAACTACTTCAACTAATTTGGAATGCTCAAAGGAAAAATCAGAATGAAGAAAAAGGCGATAATAGAAGGATAAAGCATACTAAGGTTTTCTCTTGAGTTTTATTGAGATAGTTCAGCTTTCATTCATTCTTCAATTCATTAAAAGCCTAATTCTCTTTTATGACAGCAGGTTCCTATTGTAGACAACAAGATTCAAAGCTGAATTACATCATTCAGACACTTGTTTTTCAGAGGTGTTGATCTATTTTTGATAGTCTATGTAGACTTGTTTGTTTATGAAATAAATTTCATGACTTATAAAGGATATTGTGAAAAGTCGAGTGGGAAGCAATATGTGGCAAGTTGATCCAGATTTTAAAGTTCAGATTTTACTTTCTGTTAGAAGTCCTTTTGTATGGTTTTCATCGAGGACATCTAAGTTTGACTTTTGTCCAAACTCCCTCAGGGATTTTTGTAAAGAGAATGATTCTTTTGATTCCTTGGAATGAAATAAGCGATTGATATTCTGTCTCATATGTGTTAATATTTGACTTGGTATTTTTTCTTTTGTCTCCACATTTACTTTTGTATCTATTATATTCTGAAAATTATATAAAAATGTTGAATTTTACAGCAATCTCCTATTTTAAAAAATCAGCCTAATCCCTTGTAACTAATACCTGTGGATTAGGAAATGAATTTTGAGGCTAGAAACAAAGGGTGATATTCCCGTCTATCTTGCCTTAGCCAAAAAAGACCTGAAAATGATTGAGTAAGATCATTTCATATATTTTCCTCAACATTTATTTCATGACCATATGGGGAAATCTTCCATATCTCTCTCGTTGATTTTTTATGCTTGGTTATCATTGAATATATTTACATTTCTCATATTGATTCTTTGATTGTTTCATTTGTTAATGACTGTACCTGTTGCAAGGCATCCCAATATTGAGCCTAGTCTTCAAGATCATACCAGCATTGCTTTAAACTTGTTTAATATCATCTTATATATCGCTAATACCCAAGTTCAGCTTAATCGCTCATGGGAAGCAATTGAACAAGACATAATTTCCCAAGAATGTTGGGAAGCTAGGAAAAGACAACCTAGGAATCAGCCATAGCTTTATTTTTCCTATATTTTTGGTATTCTTTTCATGTACTTAGCCCTGTATTTTTATAAGAAGAACAGGTTTATCACCGGAAATTAATCCTATTGCTGAAATATGAAGAACGAACGTTGTTTTGTCAACCCAACAAAGTGCTCTAAGGAGAAATTTATCCAATTCATCTAGTTCGTCTTTCTCTCCCTTACCTATCATTCGCAATATGGCATCTAGTGGTGGATCTAGTGGCACTAGAGGTGCTTCTTCATCTCAATCTTCAGATTCGCCAGTGATTGGTAGCTTATATAGTCAAAAAGTCCATGTCCAATCTACTACAAACCTCRCCAAAGTCATTAAAAAGTATGGGGATTTTCAGTTTGAAGAAGATGCTACAACTACCCCATGGYATGTTTCCTCCCCTCTTAACCTAGCACCTACTACTCGTCTGCTTCCTAAATTCAAAGAGCATCTCCCTAGGTTTTCAGGGAATAACAATGTCACTATGAATGATCATTTGGTGGCATTTTCTAATTCCTGTCACAACATAGGAGCCAATGACAATGATACTTGTATGCACTTATTTGTGAATTCCCTTTAAGGGAAGGCTACCACTGATTTCTTTGATCTCCCTCCTAATATTTTATCTACTTGGGAGGAGTTAGTCTATTGCTTCAAATCTACCTATGGGAAATCCAAAATTTGAACCGAGCAGTTACGAGAGTACAATAACATCACTTATAAGGATGGTGAGACTATCAAGTCCTTCAACTTGCATTTCACCAAATTATACAACCAAATCCCTGAACTCAATTGCCCTCAAAACCAAGCCTCTTTCATGCATTATTATAATGCATTATCGTCCCACTATCATCATAGGATTGAGGAAAAATCCATTGATAACCTTGGTTCCACTCTACACACTTGTTTAGAGTATGAAGAACAACTTGAAAGAATAGGTCTTCTTAAGGGAGACTCGATTAAGCAGACAGACATGTACTCCCTTGTACAAGACATGAATAATCGAATGATAGTGTATGAGAAGAAAGGAAATGTCCCCTCTCTTACCCCTAGAGCTTCATCTTCTTCTGCACCCCCTTTAGAAATTCAAATGAAAATAATTTTTAGCCTAAAGATATCATGCCTCGTAGTTGGTGTAAATTTTGTGAGGAACACCATGAGGAAAGTACATGTGAGGTAAAGAAGAATGCGAGAGATAAAATATTTGGTAAGAGACTTGAAGCTACTATCGTTTTCCTAGAATTTGTAGAACCATAGGATGTCATGATCACAAATACTAGGAATAAATCATATGCTCCCAAAAGAAAATATGATCCCCCCACACTTATTCTAGCCCAAGCTCATCATCACCAGCTACTACAGTTTAGGTTCCTAAGGCTTATGACATTCAAGGAACTACCTCCCCTCTACCCTCTTCTAAATACAACATTCTAAATCAGTTGGCCAACATCAAAGAAGATGCAACCCTCCTAGACATGGTTGTTGTCCCTAAACAATAGAAGCATCTAAAAAAATTTGTGGAAGGAAAGGATTCCTTTGTAGCCAACTTATATGAAGAGGTAGATGAAGAGGATTCATTTGTAAATAAAGTAGTTGTACCTAAATTTAGACACCCTATAAAAAAAACCCATTTTAAATTTATGTAAAGATTATGGATAATATTGCCCATTGTTGTCTCATTGACGGTGGTTCGGGCCCAAGTGTAATGTCGAAGATTATTATGGAAGAGCTAGGCTTGTCTTGTACAAATGAAAACGCTAGAAGCATGCTCTCTTACAATAGTTTACAACAAATGACCATAGGTGATATCAAGGACGTGACCTTGGTTTTGTGGACGCACCCTAAAATAAGGACAACCCTTAATATTCAGGTGATTTATATGTCAATTAGTAATTGCTTGATCATATTAGAAAGAGATTGGAAATATTTGATGAGTGGATACCTCTCACTCGATGAGACACACTTATCCATTCCTCATAATGGTAAAAACATCATAGTCCTAAGGGAGGGGATAATTTCACCTTACATAGAAAGTTTCCCATAGCCTAATGTGAATTATATCGAGGAGGACCTAGGAGTGTATTCCATATTTGTCAATGAGGACAACACTACCTTGGAAAAATTGGCTTAGACGATGGGATGTGGCATATGCACTTTGATGGTTCATGCTCAAATGAAGGAAACAAAGTTGGTATTATCTTGTACTCTCCTGTGGGTAAAATTCATAACTTTTCCTATAGATTAAAGTTTTCTTGCACAAACAATGTCATTGAATTTGAATCAATATTGTTAGGTATTGAAAATTCATATAATATAGGTTGTGGTCACCTTACAGTTTTTGGGGATTCCGAACTTGTTGTAAACCTTGTACGTAAGATATACTCTCCTAGCAACAAGTTAATGAAATGCTACACCCAAACTGTTTTGGCACTTATCTCAAACTTACTATCTTTCAACATCACTCATGTTAAAAGGGAATTGAACTCAATGGTTGATCAATTACAGTTTTTTGCAGCCTCTCCTACTCAGCAACTTCTGCCACAAAGACTTGATTGTACCTTTCAATATCTATATCGTCCACAAATCCTTGACACTATAGAGTCATGGAAGGTCTTCCCTAGTGATGAGAGCATCTGTGGTTTCATTCAAAATGAACCTTATAAGCCTAAGGAAATTATATCAATGGAAGATAACAAAATTCCTAAAGGCTTGAATCCTCTAGAAAGTTCATTTTCATCGAGTGATGTAGGCAACAAAGAGAAACATAAAGAAGAGGAGTCTAAAAGGAAAGTGGGTGAAACCATTTCCTTGAACATTGGAACACCCAAGTCTCCAAACAATGTTAAAATAGGTGCCCAATGTTCTGATGAAGAAAAATTGAAGTTCGCTAAGCTTCTTGGTGAATTTCAACATATTGTTTCTTGTTGTTATGAGGATCTTCGTGGTTTTGATCCTTCTCTTATACATCATTCCATTCCTATAAAGGAAGGCATAAAACTAGTTAAGCAAAAACAAAGACCCATTAACCTTGCACTAGAAGCAACTATTCGAAAGGAGTTGGAAAAACTCTTGAAGGTTGGGATCATTTTCCCAATTAAGTATTATGAGTGAGTTTCTAATCTGGTTCCCATTTGAAAAACAACTGATCAAATCAGATTATGCGTAGCTTTCCGCTCATTGAATCTGGCTAGTATAAAAGATCACTTTCCTCTCCCTAGTATGGAAATGATTTTGCAGCAAGTTGCAGGGTCAACTGTGATGTCCTTACTTGACAATTTTTATGGTTACAATCCAATCAAGGTAAAAAGGGAAGATAAGTATAAAACCACTTTTATTACTCGTTGGGGAACATTTTCTTATGAACATATGCCTTTCGGATTATCTAATGTAGGTGTCACTTTTCAAAGAGCTATGACAATTTGATCGGAAAGATTATTCAGATCTATCTTGATGACTTAACTTTGTATTCTAAAAACCAATCAGATCATTTTGGTCATCTTAAAAGAGTTCTCATGCGATGCAGTAAATTTGGCATTTATCTAAATCCTTCTAAGTCTATTTTAGGCATTACCAAGGGAAAGCTCCTTGGACACATTATCTTCGATTCAGGAATAAGCATTGATCCTGAAAGGATTGTTGCTATCCTAAATCTTCCTGCTCCCACTTCCAAGAAGGAGGTTCAATATTTTATGGGTGTTATTAAATTTGTTTGTAGGTTTGTTCCTAATTTTGTTGTGATGGTCAAGCCAATTCATAATATGCTTAAGAAATATCATTCCTTTTCTTGGACAGATGATGTCGAAAATGATTTTGTAGGGATCAATAAAAAAATCGGTTCCGCACCAGTTTTGGCGAAAACGGATTTTGAGAAAGAATTCACGATATATTCTAATTCCATAGAGGAAGTAGTTTATGCTATCCTCATGCAAGGTGATGACCAAGGTAATGAAAAACTAGTGGCTTACATGAGTCAAAGTTTGTCTGATGATAAGTTTAAATATTCTTTTATTGAAAAGCATGCATTTTCTCTTGTTAAAGATATTGAAAAATTTCTCCACTTCATCTTGGGTAAGCACACATTGGTAAAACTCCCTTTACCTGCTGTCAAGTTTTTTCTCTCACAGACTTATCTTTCAGGGAAGCTTGCACATTGGCTTGTCAAGATCCAAGAGCATGATTTAAGTATCATGACTTATAAAACCAAAAAGGGATGTGACTTAGCCCTTCACTTAGCTCAGCATGTTGAAACTAGTGAAGAAATTGATGAACATGATAGTTCTCTATCAACACTGTTCTACATTGATACTCAAATCCTTCATGTGTCTGAACATCCTTGGTATAAAAATTTGGTTTACTATTTTCAAAATCAAAGATGTCCAGATAAATTAGACACTCATCAAAGAAGAAGGCTATGTCTTGAATCTTCCAGATACGTCATTATAGGATACTTCTTGTTTAGAAGATATGTCGATGGTATGTTGATTCGATGTGTAAACAATGAGGAAGCACATAAATTGTTGCAATAAACTCATGGTTCTTCAAATTATGTTATTCATGTAGGAGGTCATTTTTATGCTAAAACCATTGCTTTTAAGATTATCAGAAAAGGATATTATTGGCCTTCAATCTTTTCTGATTCTTGTTTTTTTTGAGATCTTGTGATAGTGCCAAAAATTTGTTGGAAAATAATTCCTTTCAGCCGTGCCTTTAGAACATATCCTCCCAGACTTTACTTTTTCAAAATGGGTTTTGGAATTTATTGGTCCTATTAATCCTCCGTCTTCAGTAGGACAAGTATTAATCTTGACAACCAAAGACTATTTTACAAAATGGGTTGACGTTGTCCTTATTAAACATTTGATGGATGAGCAGGTGATTTCTTTCCTTGAAAATAATATTTTTTCCAGATTTGGTCTTCCTTTGGAAATTATTACAGACAATGGTCCCACTTTTATTTATGCTAAGCTGACCCAATTTTTATCTAAGTTGGGGGTTAAACATTTTACCTCGTCATCTTATTACCCCCAAGGAAATGGGCAGGCCGAGTCTATCAGTAAGAATCTGGTAAGAATTATCAAAAGGCTCATCAAAGATAAGCCTAGTCAATGGCACACACTCCTCACTTATGTCATTTGGGAAGATCGAACTACCACCAAGGTGAGCACTGGTTGCACTCCTTTCCAGCTTGTTTATGGTCAAGAATCCATTCTTCCTACTGAGCTAGAACTTTCCTCCTTAAGGTTAATGATATAGGTCAAAGAATTAAATTCTTCTAATGTTTCTCAAAGAATGAATGCACTTTTGGCTTTAGAGAAGTAACGGACATTTGCCTTGGATAATATAAAGAGAAGACAACAGACTGTTAAAAAATATGTCAACAAGACTGTCAAGGCCATCAAATTTAAAGTCAACGAGAAGATAATATTGTGGGATTCAGCTCATGCTGATAGAGGAAGGCATTCAAAGTTTCAAAAATTATGGTTGGGTCCTTTTAAGATCGCATTTGTCCTTGGTGAAAATTCTTATATTCTAAAGGACTTACAAGAGAGATTGTTTTCCTACAACACTAACAGTTCCCACTTAAAACATTACGTCGAACCAGCATGAAGAGTTTAATGTTGTTTGGAATGTTTCTATATTATAGTAGTTTTCATTTCTTCTTTTACATTAGTAGTTTTTCATTTCCGCATTCACATTAGTAGTTTTATGTTTCTGCTATTTCATTTATGCTTATTTCAATTTTGTTGTTTCATTTATGTTACGACATTTCTTTCTTTTAGTTATTTTGACTTCAATTTTTGTCAAAAATAAAACATTGGATCAATTTTTCCACAATGACTCTTCTGCGAAGTATTGTTAATAAATAACAATCAATATTACATATTTTTCATGATGTTTCCCTTGAAGGCATCATTGAAATTGTTATCTTCTTTCACTGTTGTTCTATGAGTTATTTGGTTTTATCCCGCTTCTCCTTTCCTTTTCTTCATCCATTTCGAGATTCAAAAAAGCAGGTTCAGAAAATTTTCTCCTTGATGTCAAGAACATTTTTTAGTTGAATGATTATGCTTACAGGAATAAACCCCCTCATACTTAACACTTTCCATGAGTTATTCCCAAATTCCTGGTCATTTTTCCATTAAATCTGCTCACTTCCCCCTATTTCATAATCATTTTGATTTATATCCTCTTCATCTGGCATTACTTGGTCTGCGAAAACAGACATTTTGAGTTCTTAATCTATTGGAAACAAATTTTCTTGTGGAGTCGCCAACTTATTGACGATTAAAATCGTAACAATGAATTCTGCCTGCAAAGTATTGCTAAAGCCCTATTATTTAACTATGCTAATTAATATAATACTAGTAGGTGGGACCCCCTTGTAGACTAGAGGTGCAAGGATAGACATATTATACATGTTTTGCTGCTATTTTGATGCTTCCTACACAGTCTTACATTTTGTGACAATGTAGTCTTGGTTTCATTTCACATGATAATAGGTGGATGATGCATTTTGTGGAATTATTTTTGCGATACAAAATAGTTTTATGGTTATGAGGATCATGTTATTTACAGTTGCTATGATTGAACCTTGTCACTAATCCTTGTGAGAAATTACCTAGCCACATATATGCAAGAGATATTTTAATGGTATCATGATCAAAAAAAAGAAAAAAAACCTATGAAAAAAATTCTAAAAGGTAACAAAGGGAAATAAGTTATATGTTTGAGCTATGATAAAGGACTATATGCAAGTTGGAATCGAAAATTTAAACGACATTAGTGTTAGTACTAACTATTATTCTATTGTTGGTTAGTGGAATATGTGAATTTCATTAGATTTAAATGGGGTGCATATAGCATTTTAATATGTATTATGGCATGGAGTTATGGCAAGGGTTAACTTGTAAATGATATTGCGTGGCACACTATGCAATGGATATCATTGCAGATTTCATGATGGTTTGTAATTGAATAGGAATTTTTTATATGGTTTAATGGTTGGTGAATGTGATGCTTATTGGGATGTCTCGTACATTGAATTTAATGGGCCAGGTGATGGAAGCGATGTGAATTTACTGCATGTCCCTTCATACTTCCCCTATCATTCGTCACCCTAACCTTGTTCCATTATTGCATTTTTCACTTTGTTGGTTGTGAAGCTTCGCATTTTCAGGATTTTGTAAGAAATAAGTCTCGACCAATTTGCCATTTCAGCATTTTTCCACATGTATGATTCTTTTTCTCTCCATCGATGAGGTATTCTTTGTTGTATGAACAAATGATGGCTCATAGATGCTTGGATTTTGTGTGTTCTTGAGAATTTTGACTGTGTAGATGTGTGTTATAGCTCTCTATGATGACTGTAAAATGTTTATGATTGAAAGAAAAGAAATGAGCCTTTTAAGTTGCGCATTGGTTGTTTCTCGGTCAGTTTAGTATCATGAGAGGTCTCTGTGAAATAACAAGTGAACAGTGGTACAATATTGCTCTACGTTGATGATGGATGGTTTTTTTTTGTGTATTACTGTCAGTTATTCTATTCTGTCATAATCAGGGTGTTAACCCTTACCCAGTCGCAAAGGAATTGCCAACAGTTGTTGTGTTATTTCTTCAAACCTCGAGTCATGATCATTGGCTCATTCTTATTGTATTTTCACAGAAGTATCCCAAGATCCACTCTTGGTTGGCCCTAACATTAATACATGCATGTATGGTTGTGGATTGATACAAGTTGTATCTAAGAATTTTGTCAAAAGGATGAGTGTGTCCTCACTGGTGTTGTTGTCAAGTTGTTCGACTCTTAAGTATTGGATAGATATGTTATATCTCTGTGTTTTTTTTTATAACTGCCACTGTTAAATTAACCCTCATCTCCCCTCTGCAAGTGTTAAATGCACCATGTGCACTAGTTATTTTTCCCTACTTCTCTTTCTCTCCTTGGTGGTTAACTGTTGGTTCCTTTTCCCACACTTGGAGTAATAAGTAATATCGTGTGGCTCACTCCCGTGTCTTTTTTGAAAGGTATTTTTGCATGTGGTTGATAAGTCTCGGAAGACCTTCATCTCTCTGTGTTGATGTTTAAGGATGAAAGAACTCTTGTTGCTTCCCTGCATTTGATTTTTGATAGAGTTTGATGTAGACTCCATTGTCTTTTCTCAGCTTGGTCACTTTATGAGGTTTTTTAGTGTTGGGTATCAGTGAAATGTTTATGGAGGTCTTTAAAAAAAAACATGCTCTATCGTCGAGTCTCTGTCTCGTCCTTGTATGGTTAAATTGTTGGAATAATAATGAAATGGGCACTTTCACACAGCCGAGGGTTGTCTTCCTATTCATTATGGTTTCACTCACTATGTTTTCACCAACATGATCTTGATTCCAAATGGAAACACCTGTGTCGTTTTGCTAAGCCTGATCAGGGTTCTGGCCAGTTTAAAAAAATGATTCATGTTTGTACTTGGTTATGTTCGCTCCATGTATTATATTGGAACATCGTACAGACTACCAATTGTTTTAGAAGGAATTTATATCCACAGTGATAAGGCTCATGTTTTATGTTCTGGTTGACTGTTGTTTCATTGCAAGATCTTGTCGATTGGTATGATGAAGACTATGTATAATCAAGCATATTTTGAAGTTTGTTTGCTTTTGAAAAGAGACCTGTGTATATTTTAATTGGGCCCAATTTTTAAATGGTAAACAGTGGATGCTAATTGTTATTGTGATGCATTATGGAGTATCAGTGATAGATGTCGAGCATATTGATGTGCATTTTTTTATTATTATTTTTAAAAGAAAAAGAAAGAAAGAACAAATCACCGCTTTGTTAAACATGACTATTGAATGGAAAGGTTTTTTTGTTTATAAATTATCATTGCACAGACTCTTATGAATTAAGGAATTCCAAGAAATTTAATTATTGGAACAACAAGCAGTTTGGTATACAATTGAGAAACAGTGAATGTTGGTTCTTTTTGGATTGATTTTAATATAGATTTATGATTATTGATCATTTAATTTGTTTTATGAACAATATCCATTAAATTCCTTGTCATTCTCTCACATTTTCATTCATTACGAATCCCCTCACAATCCCAGATTCACTTTGCAAGCCTTGTTCTTAAAATTAAATTAAAATTAAATAGAAATTTTGTATTACAACAATTAAAGGATGACACAGAGATGGGTCACAATTGATATGATTTTGTTATTGTAACACCATTGATTTTTTAATGATTTGTTGAATAGTAATCATGTTCTTACTCCCTTTCATTTTATCACTTTTACTCTCAATACAACCCCCCAGATATCCCAAAACCCTTATTCACCCCCTCCTCATTGACAAATATTAAATGAATTTTATGGATTGGATTGAATGGGTATGATGTGATTGTTGAGCCAAACTTTGTTTAATATTAAAGAGATGTCATGTATGGTTTGTTTAAGAAGATAGTTGTTAATAAAAGTTGCATACATGATGGGCTTCTTCAACAGAGGAATACATGGCTGAAATAATCAGGGCAGAGGGCCTAGAAGGCCAAAATTCTTGATACATTTTGATGCATATCCACAAGAGTTAAACCATCTCTTCCAAGCTATATTTTTCAATTGGATAGGACAAGGGGTAGCCCAAACTAGGAAAGAAAGGCCTCCCTTCCAACCTCATGATGACCCTAGTATCCCTGTCCTCCCTCATGTTTCATTGTAGCCAAAAGTTCCTGATAATGACAGATGGGAGGAGATTGTTCACCCAACGGTCTCCCAACATCATGACTGGCCCAATTTGTCCCTACCTGTAACTCCTCCACCAGTTATCCCAAATGTCCAAATTTCCCTTGCACGCTCACCTGTACAATCTTCCCATGCAAGAAAACGACTCAAAACCGAATCCAACCACACGCATGATAAAGGAAAAGTTGTTGTTGCCCCCTCCTCTCCCTCAAGTGATTCAGCCAAATCTGTTTCATCCTGCATGCACTTGACAGATGATTGTACTCATGTCATCAGTGAGATCAAGCCTAAAGGCTCCACACAACCTAAGGCTAATTCAGATAATTCAAAGGAAGACAACAACAACAAAGGGAAAATTGCCTCCCAAAGTGGCAATAATGGTTTTTGAGTATATTTTATTATTGATTGTTGAGAATAGTTGACTACTGAAGTTTTTGGACAACATATTATTTTTT
>ML788035.1:183836-194692 GCA_009831015.1 Picea engelmannii | reverse complement strand
ATCATAGAAATCCTTTTGGTTAGGCCAATCCATAATGGATTTAATCTTGTTAGGATCAACTTCCACTCCTCCTCTAGAGATAACATGGCCTAAGTAATGGACTTGTTTTTGGAAGAAGTCACACTTACTAAGCTTGAACTAGAGCTTGTGTTCTCTCAACGCTTGAAGCACTAACTTGAGATGTTATTCATGCTCTTCCCTACTCTTAGAATAGATTAGGATATCATCAATGAAAATATGTCCAAGAACTTGCTGAGAACATTATTCATTAAGAACATAAAGGTGGTTGGTGAATTGGTAAGCCCAAATGGCACCACCACATATTCATAGTTCATGTACCTCATCTTAAAGGTTGTAGTTTGGATTTCTTCATCCTTAATTCAGACTTGATGGTATCCATACCTCAAGTCAATCTTGGAGAAAATTGTAGCACCCCTTAATTGATCAAACAAGTTAGCAATTATTTGCAAGGGAGACTTATTCGTAATGGTCATATTGTTGAGTTGTCTATAGTCTATGCACAACCTGAGTGTGCCATCCTTCTTCTTCAAAAATATGGTGCTACCCAAGGAGACACACATTGGCGCTACAAATATGGTGTACTCATTCTATAGGGTGCTCTAGACATTCGCAGTGCTTTGGGTACAAGTTCTATTGAAAAATCAATATCTTTTCTTAGAGGTAGACCTAGTACTTATTCTAGAAACACATATTTATAGTTTCGTAATATAGGATGGTCATATAGGATTGGTTTATTGTCCTCAAAATATTTCAACACTTGTATTGCATATAAAGGACATCATGTTGTGAAATACTTCTTCACTTGAAGGGATCATATTTATCTCATTGCGATAGGATTCTGAATTTGTTGCAGGTTTCTTTCCCCCCCTTGCTCATTTTCACACTCCAATGTTTTATTATAACAGTCCAACTTGGTTTTATGGACAGCCAACCAGTCCATTCCAAACAACAGATCATAAGATCTTAAAGGGATCATGTTTAGGATTTCTTGGGTGGGAAATCCATTCAAAATGAATTGGCATGTTGGTATGACCTCTGTAACCTTTCTTTTTGTTCCAGTGGCTAGTTGTACCATCCATGATTAAGCATGTTTTAGTTGTTGCAATTTCCATTTCTCAATAGTTTTAGGGGAAACATAACTTAGATTAGAACCAAGGTCAATTAAAATGGAAACTAGTTGATTGTCAATCATACCTTCCATCTCCACCATTGAAGCTTGTTGGTCATCTTGTCTATTATCCAAGGATGCATAAATTTGTGGCATGATCCTAGCCACATAATTGACTATGGTAGCCTCCTAGATGTTGTAGATCCTCCTATTGTCTTGTTTCCTATATGGGCAATCCCTCAGCAAATGTTCTTCTCCACATCCCCAAAATTTCAAGGGTTAGTTTTTTGTATTATCTGTCTTTCCTTTCATGGATCCAAAGGGTGTATTTCCACTTTGAGATGGAAATTTTTTCTGATACACACTCTTATTAGGAAGGCTAATCTTAGAGATATTCCATGATACTTAAATATTGAGTATTTAAAACACTTCTTCTTGAATCACAAATTACTTTTCCTCTTCCAATCCTTACGAGTTTCTTCATTGTTCTTGAATTACTCATATCAGTACCTTTCTTTTGAATAGTGTCTTCTAAATTATTAGGTTCATCAAACTAAATTTTGTCCCAGAGGGACTAAGGTAGTACACTAACAAATAATTGAATCTTTACATTTGCATCCTTTATATAGGGCACATAGTTGTCCTAGGATGAGGTCATAGAACTCCTTGGTCTTTTCATCATAGTATATTTTAGACATGTACTTCCTCTTAAAATATTTCTCAAATTGTTTCCAGGAAAAATCCTTCTCATGAACTCCTTTCACATTTCTAAGGTCTTCCCACAAAATGGATTCCTTCCCATTCAAGTTGAAAATGGTTATTCGGGCCTTTAAGTTTTCAGAGTAGTCATGGACTCTGAAATAACTCTTCAAACCAAGTAGCCAAACTTTTTTTTCTTCCCCATTTTTAATTTCTCCATCGAAAGTGGGTGGTTTTTCCTTCATAAACTCTTCAGGATCATGGCTCTTGGAATTTTCCCTCATCTTTATTCTCCTATGAGAATGTGAACTATTCTCACTACTAGACAACTCCTTGGAGTTATCATTTTCCTCACTAGAGAACTCTTCAGTTGAATCCTTTGCATCAGCATGTCTCTTGGCTCCATGTTGGGACTTCTTTGAGGTGATTCTCCTTGTGTGCCTACTTTCAGGACAATTCTTTTGTATCTCAGGTGGAATTTGGGTTTTCTTAGTATGATGTCTATCCACATTACTAGTTTTTGGCCCATGTTTTATTGGACTTTGTATATCTAATAGGCTTTGCAATAGGACTGCATTAATTCCAATTTGATTTTCATGTTCTTTTGTCAACCTTTAATTTTTTTCCTTACAAGTTTGTAATCGTTCTATGAAGCTTCTTACAGTTTCATCCAAATACGGAGGGGTTTCCACCACCCTCATCTCATCAAATTCTTCTTCTCTAATGTAGGAGATTTTTCCCAACTCATGGTGTGTCACCATTCTTTACGTTTTAGTTTTCCTTGTTGTCCATTGATTGTTTGAGTGTTGATAAAACATTTTATGTTATTTAATTATCTACTAATTTATGAACAACACATGCAATTTGTAAGGTGAAATCATCTTCATTATTTGGCAACATTAGCAACACACAATTTATATTTTTAAAACATGTAACAACAATAGAAAAAAAAATTTCTCTCTTCAATAATAGATTCTAAATAAGATCTTATGAATGATTAGGGTAGGGTTCCATGCCCCTTAAAGGTTCCCTAATAAAATTTATTCATCTCTCTCATGAGCTCAAGAAGGTCAAGTGTTTTTTTGTTGCTTTGATACCAATCTGACACATACCCAACCACTTAAGTACCCTTTTAATGGATGTAGTACAAATTTTTATTCTTCCTACAAATTCTCTAAGTTCGTCGAATAAGGGTAGCATTTCCTTCGACTCTCCAAAAGCTTTACAACAATTATAAACTCGTCCAAAACTTATTTTTGAGTTGAATGTTATGCCTCCCTAAACTTCTTGTGGTATCATTGGTAAAAATATACATGGAACCCATGTCGCTCCACCTCATTCATACCATCCTACATGGCACTAACATGACCTCGGTTGTCATCCTCTAGTGATGAAATTTCCATTAGAGGAAACGTTGCAAGGGATATCTCTTGGGCCTTTGTGAGTAATAGGCCTTTGACCCCTTCAATATTCTTTCACAAGTCTAAAAACTGTCCTAGAGTTATGAACTCTGGAGGACTCTTTCCACTCTGGAACCTATGGTGGAGATTCTATCCACCCTTGGATCTAACGACTAAGATTCATTTTTTCTTAAAACGTAGATTAAACTCGACAGGAGGGGGTCCTACACTTAATTCACAACCAATCCCATGAAGCCACATCATCATAGCATATGTTCCCTATCTAATCGAGGTTGGACACCACACACACGGATTTCGACAGTTCAACACTTCAGCTCTTCAGAGTTTAATGCACCATCCTATATCCTCACATATCCTAGAGTCCCAGAGTTTCAAAGTTATGGACTCTCAAGGTAAGACTTAACCGAAGTGTCTATGTTGTCTCCCACTAGTTGATCAGACGGTCGAGAAAGTTTCCTAACGGACCCTCGATCAACGGTCCACAATGTCTCTAAATTCCTCCCCTTAATCGAGCTATTGGAGGGATTTCTCCACTTTGGGATTTCACGACCTCACATCCCTTACAAGTCTTATCCTATTTAAGTCTCGAATGGTTACCTACCATAAAGGTCATAAAGGGGATACAACTTCTTTCTCTCGGTCAACATTATTTCTTACCCTATCCTTCCACTAGGATTACTCTATCGGTTGAGAAACATCCCAAAGGATCCTTAGATCTATGGCTCACATTACTTTGCGAATTCGACATTCAAGAGTTCTGACCGTTTAACACTTTTTCACTCCCAGATTGAGTCAACACTGAATTTGACCATAATGTATATCCAATAGTTAGGAAATATCTCTAATATCCTTAGATCTATGGATCGCGTTACTTCACGATTGAAAAGTTGGTGAGGGTTTAATGATAAAGAAGATTCTATGAAAATGAATAGGAAACTGCTAGTTTTCGGTCAACCGTCTAGTCACCGTTTCGACAGGTTGCCTTTGGCGAGATTTGAAGGTGGTGAGGTTCCAATGTCCCGAATCTCGGATAGCCTAGATCCTTTTTTAGCGTAGCGAAGGGTTCCAAGGTACTGGTCCTATGGGACTTTGGCAAGCCCCAAGGGCTACACTCTTAAATTGTAGCCAATATTTGGTTAAGTCTGTGGACTCGAACCTGAGGTCACTTGGAAAATAAAATGGTTTGAAGTAAATTCCTTTCACTTCAAAATTCAAGTCCTGTAATAGATCAATAGTAATTCTAAACAAGGGTATTACAATATTGTCCCCCTTAAAGGAACATCATCCTCGGTGTTCTGCCTGTCGTTGTGCTCTTTATGTACAACAGTGAAAATAATGGGTATTCTTGTTTCATGGAATCCTCCATCTCCCATGTAGCTTCATCTGGAACAAAGTGTTTCCACTGCACCTTGACATGTGCAATGGTTCTATTCCTGAGTGGTATTTCTTTCTTGTTTATTATGCATTGTGGATCTAGCAAAAATTCTCCCTCTGGTTCCACCTAAATCAAAGACAAATCAATTATATTATTACAATCATGTACATATTTCTCCAGTAACGAAACATGGAAAACATTAGGTGTTTTCACTGTGGGAGAAAGTGATTCTACTAAGGGCATCATCCACCCTATTTTCTTTTCCTTTAATCTGTTTGATTTCAAAATCAAAATCACTAAGGAGAGTCATCCACCTAGCTTGTCTAGCATTGAGTTTGGGTTGGTCGAACAAATATCTCATCCTACTATGGTATGTCATAATTACAAATCTTCTTCCTAGGAGGTAACTCCTCCACATTTTTAAAGCATGTACTATGGCAGAAAATTCCAAATCACGTGTCACATAATTTATTTCATTCTCATTCAATTTTATGGATTCGTAGCAAATCACATGCCCTTCCTACACAAGGACTCCTTTGAGTCCTTCCTTGCATCCATTTGTAAACACAAGGAAGTCCTTGTTTGGTTCTGCAATTTTCAGCATAGGTGCATTGGTTAAAAGGTATTTCAGTTGTTGAAAACTGTCCTCACACTCTGCTATCCAAATGAATCTAACTCCCTTTTTCTGAAGGGAGGTGATTGGATAACCAATATTGGAAGACCCCTTTATGAACCTCCTATAGTACCCTGTTAGGCCCATAAATGATCTTATATCATAGACATCCTTTGGGGTAGTCCAATCCATAATGGATTTGATCTTGTCATGATCAACTGCCACTCCTTCTTTAGAGATAACATGGCCTAACTAATGGACTTTTTTTTGGAAGAATTCACACTTACTAAGCTTAGGATATCATCAATGAAAACCATTACCAATATTTAGAAGATTTTGTTGATCACATTATTCATTAAGCACATAAAGATGGCTGGTGCATTGGTAAGACAAAATGGCACCACCACAAATTCATAGTGCCCATACCACATCCTAAAGGTTGTTTTGTGGATTTATTCATCCTTAATTCAAGCTTGATGGTATCCAGACCTCAAGTGAATCTTGGAGAAAGTTCTAGATCCCCTTAATTGATCAAACAAGTCATCAATTCTTGGCAAGGGATACTTATTCTTAATGGTCATCTTGTTGAGTTATCTATAGTTTATGCACAACCTAAGTGTCACATCCTTCTTCATCACAAACAAAGTTGGCTCTCCCTAAGGAGATACACTAGTCCGAATGTAACCTTTGTCCAACATCTCCTTTAGCTGTAGTTTGATCTCAAGTAGCTCTGGCGTACTCATTCTATAGGGTCCTCTAGACATTGGCACAACTCCGGACATAATTTCTATTGAAAAATCAATATCTCTTCCTGGAGGTAAACATGGTACTTCTTCTGGAAACACATATTTGTACTCTCTTAATATAGGATGGTCCTCTAGTCTTGGTTTATTGTCCTCAATAGATATCAACACTTGTATTTCATACAAATGACATCCTCTTGCGAAATACTTCTTCACTTGAAGGGATGATATTTGTCTCACTAAGAAACTATTTTGAATTCCTTGTAGTGTTCTTTTCCCCCCTTCCTCATCTTCACACTCCAATGTTTTATTATAGCAATCCAACTTGGCTTTATGGTAATCCAACTAGTCCATGCCAATCAATAGGTCATAATATCCTAAAGGATATCATGTTTAGGGTTTCTTAGGTGGGAAATCCATTCAAAATGAATCGGCATGCTTGTATGACATATGTTACCATTCTTTTTGTTCTAGTAGCTAGTTGTACCAGCGATGATTTAGCATGTTTTACTTGCAACAATTTACATTTCTCAACAGTTTGAGGGGAAATGTAACGAAGATTAGAATCAGGGTCAATTAAAATGGAAATGAGATGGTTGGAAATCATAGCTTCCATCCCCACCATTGAATATTGGTGGTCATCATCCAAAGATGCATAAATTTTTGGAATGATCCTAGCCACATAATTGATTGTGGTAGCCTCCTTGATGTTGTAGATCCTCCTATTGTCCTGTTTCCTATGTGGGTAGTCCCTCAACAAATGTTCTTCTCCACATCCACAACATTTCAAGGGTTCTTTATTTGTATTGTCTGTCTTTTCTGGGGTGGATCCAAAGGGTTTAATTCCACTTTGAGATGGAAAATTTTGTTGATACACACTCTTAGTAGGAAGGCTCATCTTAGAGATGTTCCTTTATTTATTAAGTCTTGAGGATTAAACCCCTTCTTCTTGAATTTGAAATTACTTTTCTTCTTCCAGTCCTATTGAGGTTTTCCCTTGTTCTTGAATTGCTCATAGTAGTACCTTTCCTTTCGAATAGTGTCTTCTAAATTATTAAGTTCATCAAACTCAATTTTGTCCCGGAAGGATTGGGGCAGTACACTAACAAATCATTACATCTTTACCTTTTCATCCTTTATGTATCGCACATACCTCATTAGCTCAATAATGTTTTTGATATCTTCATATATTGTGAGTTGTCCTAGATTGATTTCATAGAACTCCTTAGTAATTTCATCATAGTATCTTTCAGACATGTACTTCCTCTTAAAGTATTTCTCAAATTTTTTCCAGGAAAAATCCTTCTCAGGAACTCCTTTCACATTTCTAATGTCCATCCACCAAATGGAAGCCTTCCTATTCAAGTTGAAAATGGATATTCGAGTCTTTAAGTTTTCAGAGTAGTCATGGACTCTGAAGTACTTCTTCAAGCCAAGTATCCAAACTTCTTCTTCTTCCCCCTTTTTAATTTCTCCATAGAAATTCGGTGGTTTGGCCTTATTAAACTCTTCATGGGAATGGATCTTAGAATGTTTCCTCCTCTTTCTTCTCCTATGAGAATGTGAACTAGCCTCACTACTATTTAACTCCTTGGAGTTGTCAGTTTCCTCACTAGAGGATTCCTCAGTTGAATCCTTGGAGTTATAATGACTCTTGGATCCATGTTGGGCCTTCTTTGAGGTGCTTCTCCTTTTGTGGCTACTTTTAGGACCATGGTTTTGTATCTCAAGTGGACCTTGGGTTTTCCTAGTATGATGTATATCCACATTATTGATTGTTGGTCGATGTTGTAGCTACCTTCATGTATCTGATAGGATTTGCAATAAGAATTCATTAATTTCAGTTTGTTTTTCATGTTCTTTTATCATCCTTTCATTGTCTGCCTTACAACTTTGTAATTATTCTATGAGGATTCTTAGAGTTTCAGAAAAATCTGGAGGGGTTTCCACCACCCTCCTCTCATCATATTCTTCCTCTCTATTGTGGGAGATTTCCCCCAACACATGGTGTGTCACCATTATTTACGATGTAGTTTTCCTTGTTGTCCACTCATGGATTGAGTGTTGATTAAATTTTTTATGTTAGTTAATTATCTACTAATTTATGAACAACAGATGCAATTTGTAAGGTGAAATGAAGTTCATTATTTGGCAACATTAGAAACACACAGTTTATATTTTTAAAACATGTAACAACAACATAAAGTTCTATTCCTCTCTTCAGTAATTGATTCTAAATAAGATCTTACAAACGGGTATGGTAGGGTTCCATTCCCCTTAAAGGTTCCCTAATAAAATTTATTCATCTCTCCCATAAGCTCAAGCAGGTCAAGTGTTGTTGCATGCTCTAATACCACTCTGACGCACACCCAAATCCTTAATTACCATTTTAAGGGATGCGTTATAAATTTTTCTCCTTCCTACAACTTCTCTAAGTTCCTATAATAACGACACCATTGTCGTCTGCTCTCTCATAGCTTTCCAATGACTACAAACTCATCCAAAATTGAGTTATGAGTAAAAAATTATGGCTCCCTATACTTATAGGGGTATCATTGGTCAAATTCCATGTGTCTCCACCTCATTTGTATCATCCTACATGGAACTGAAACTACCTCGGTCGTCATCCTCTAGCAATGACATGGCCATTGGAGGGGCGGTTGGAGGGGATGTCTCCCAGGCCTTCGTGAATAACATGCCTTCGACATCTTCGGTATTCTTGTACATGTATAACAACTTCCCCAAAGTTCTGAAGTCCAAAAGACTCTTTCCACTTCATAATTTATGGTGGATATTATATCCATCCTTGGATCTGACGTCTAAGATTCAATTATGCTTAAAAGATATCTTAAACTCAACAGGGGGGTGCCATGCTTAATTTGTGATCAATCCCACGATGCCACTTCATCGTGGTGTACATGACCTATCCAACCAAGGTTGGACACAACACACAAGCATCTCATCACTTCACCACTTCAACGCTTCAACATTTAACACAAAATCCTATATCCTTACATCTCCCAGAGTCCTGGATTTTCAAAGTTCCACACTCCCAAGGTAAGACTTCAGCAAAGTGTCTATATTGTCTCCCAATAGTTGATTGGACAATCGAGAAAGGTTCCAAATCGACCCTTGATCAACGGTCCACAATGTCTATGAATTCCTCCCCTCTATCGAATGGTTGGTGAGATTTCGCCACTTCAGGATTTTGTGACCTCGCATCCCTTACAGGTCTTAGCCCATTTAAGTCCTGAAGGGTTACCTACCAGAAAGGTCATAAAATGGATACAACTACTTTTTTTCGGTCAACATTATTGCTTACCCTATCCTTCCACTAGGCTCGATCTAATGGTTGAGAGATATCTTGAAGGATCCTTAGATCTAAAACTCACGTTACTTCATGACTGAAACGTTCGTCAAGGTTTAACGATAAAGTGGATCCCACGACAATGTATAGGAAACCACCAGTTGTCACTCATCAGTTCGATCAAATTTTTAATAGGTTACCTTTGATGGGATTTGAAGATGGTGAGGTTCCAACATCCAAAATTCCCAAACCTCCAAACTCCTGAAGTCTGGATATACTAGCTCCTTTTTATTGTAGAGAAGGGTTCCAGGGTCCTTTTCCTATGTGACTTTGGTAAGCCCCGAGGGCTACACTCTTAAATCTTAGTCGATATTTGGTCAAGTTCGTGGACTAGAACCTGAGGTCGCATTGAAAATAAAATGGTTTGAAGGAAACATCTTTCACTTCAGAATTCAATTCCTATAATAAATCAACAATAATTCTAAGATATTGACAGGTTTGGATTTATCACGTAGAGTCTATCCCAACTCTATATTTCTAGATTTGGTCTCTATATATTCCCTTGAGGACTTTCCAACCAACACAGGGGTCAAAGTCTTATGCTCCCAAACTCATTTAAAAATCATCACTAACAATTCTCCTTCTCTAAATAGAGGTAGGAAAAAAACCATCTACAAAATATGATATTCAAGATTTGATTCCAATTTCCTTGGCCGCTAGGCTATCGGAGCCACGAATTATATCATTCAAACAAGGTAAAAGAGTTTTCCATCAACTAGCTCAAGAAAAAAAATGCATATTAAAAAAAAACAACCAAGACAACAAAAAAAAACTCAGAGTCACACTTATCTGAAATTGGGAATTAGTTGGCAACTGCTGAAAGGGGTCCTCTTTTCCACCCAACCATAGGCATAGTTTTCTCTTTGAGTATTCTTCAAATGGACACCCCCTAGCTAGAACTGTTGGATCATGTTGTCATTGATGCCAATGGTTTGATTGATTGATGTCAAGTGATTGATTGATGTCAAAGGATTGATTGATTGATGATTGATGTAATATAATATGTATTTTCCTTGATGAGAATCCATAGGTGAAAATGGATCAATGAGTTTTCATTGATATGATGAATATGGATCAATGAGTTGTCATTGATACATGATGAAGATGGATCAGTGTGGTTTCATTGGTATATGACACATTGTTGGAAAAATGTATAGATGACTCATTATTGTGTTATCATGATTGATAAGGTGCACAAATGGATGAACTCCAAAGTGGTCCCCTTATGGTGAAAGCCCTCATGGAAAGACGCTTTACAGATTGAGTCATCCTAGAAGAATGGTTGGAGGACCCTTGCTCTCATTATTTTCTTATGATGATTGATAAGGTGCACAAATGGATGAACTCCAAAGTGGTATCCTTATCGTGAAAGCCCTCACGGAAAGACGCTTTATAGATTGAGTTATCCTATAAGAATGGTTGGATGACCCATGATTGTATGTGGAATAATGAGATGAAGATCAAGGAAACTGTTGGTGAAACTATCCTAGATGGATAGTGCTTGTCATG
>ML788035.1:151056-168637 GCA_009831015.1 Picea engelmannii | reverse complement strand
ACATGTTTCATGTATTTTTGGTTTATTGTTGACATAGAGATGTAATGCACCTTGAAATGTATGCCCATGATAATCACTCACACCCAAGATTATTCTAATTTCATCAAGATACGAATTACTTGGGTAAGGTTGCAAGAAACCTTATGGAAGCTTCAATATGTTATATGTTAGTACAAACACTTATAAAAACCTAGGTAGAAAAACAATATTCCTTTAAGTCTACCTATAAACTATAAAAGATTGTCAAAATAGTCCAAAATACCTTATATGCTTGGAATTCGAACCTTGGAAAATGGAGATAAAAATAGTGTATTAGCTTAGGAAAAAGTAGATATAGGAAAGAGAAAAGGATAAATAAGTGATCTCTAAATTTCCATATATATTACAATGGAATAGTTTGTCACAACATATCTTGTGCTATTCTGGAATATTAGATTATGCAATTTATTTCCTTAGATCCTAGATTAGTTATCATTATCTTATTGCTCATATTTATGAAAATAACTAAACATGAAAAGGAAAGAATAGGTGTTACTAGACGAATTGGTAAGTGCGGACACAAACTGATCTCCTTAGCTTCACCCCGAAACTAGAACAAAACAAGACAATATACTAAACTTTCCTTATATTTTAGTTACCAAATAAGAAGAGGATCCAAAACATGCCTTTAAAATTTTGTAGACCTAACCTCGCCAATGTGATCTCATCTCCATCGTAAGGCTTATGGAGAAGTATCTGCAAAGAAACACAAGCCAATGAAGACAAGAATATCAGAGTCTATTCGATATGAAACTATGTACGTGATCAAGGAATCATGCAGTATGTACAAATAACATTCATATAGGAAATAAAACATCTATATGTATTAAAGAATGTGGAAGAAATATACAACCAAATGCCTTGATGTTGTCAAGTTCCTTCCAACATTTTCTTGCTTCCCAGACACTTCTGCTCCACAGATTCTGATACTGTAGATTTGAAAGTCACTCACAATCTATATTGAGAAAGAAATTCTCATAGCCAACATAGGCCCAAAAACTCCAAACTCCTAGCTAGACTAATATCTCATTAGCTATTCTCAAAATTTCTTCACAAAGCTCACCAAGCTCCAAAACAACACAAAAACTAGCTTTCCAATGAGAACTTCTCTCCTTTTATAAGATAAAAAGGATAGGGTGGGGCGATTAGGATGATCCCATGATATTATGGATGCGACTTAGATCCAAATCGATTGGATTCTAAGTCACCCTCGAAGCTTCTATTCTAAAATCATCGAGAAGATTCTTTTTTTCTTCGTATGGGAAATCGCCGCACCCTTAACACTGAGCAAACTTTGACAACATCGCAGGACACTATGGTGAAACATGCATCGATCCTAAATCCCCACACCCTTAACATTGAGAAAGGTGTGATGATCCCTTTTTATAATGTTTTTACAAAGGAAAAGATAATTTTCATCTTTCTTGGAAAACGTGACTTCATTTTTCTTCATGGATTCAGGCCATTGATCCTTCTAAAGATAAAGGATCGGTGTACATAATTAACAGTCATAGGGGTGAATAAAACAAAGTGTAACAGTAAGCCCCCAAAAGTATGAAGGTAGAACAAAGTGATAGCTAAAATACTTTGTCAAGTTTGTGTAGGGAACAAGGAACAAGTTGGTCAGAAACCTACCAACAAACAAGGAAATACACTACAATAATATATCATCACTGAGGTAGGAATTCCCATACTCAGAATACAAATGAATCAAAGCATAAATGCCGACATGCAAATATCCATGTCAAGTAACACACGTCATAGCTACCAAACATACACTGTGGATCCATGTCAATATGACTCAAATCTAAACATAGACACCAAAAATACATTGTGGATCTATGTGTTAAAGACTCAAATTTGAACATAGACATGATACGTACACTGTGGATCTATGGAACAGTACAATCTGAATATACTCCAACGCAACCTGAATCTGTCAGAAAAGATTCAGGGTCTTCATCTCCACCACTCTATAGTACAAATCTAACCATGTGAATACATGTGTTGAAGTCAAACATGGTAGAAACCACTTGATTACTGGTCATTAATGAATATCGTTAACAAGTGTGAGGGAAATCACCATTAATGTCAATGTTTCTCAAGGTACTCTAGTACAATCCAACGAATGTGAATTAATGAGCTGAAATTTTCCAATCAGGGGCCAAGGATGTAAGCCTAAATTCAAAAACGAGGAAACCTACCATTGAGGCATGGAGGCTCCAAGGTACTAAATGATTTCTAAGTTTGATTCCTAGATAATTATTTGAATTCGACAGGAAAAGACTCGTCAAAGGAGGTCCTTAATGTATCCCCCATCAATGACATGAAACATGTAACAAATTTGAAGTAGATTGGAGCATAAAGTGATTCAGGACTGACTCAGGGAAGGTCGACATGGTAAGATTTTGAGGAATGGAGATGAACGACTCGATAGAAGGCTCGTTTTGGTTGAACTTCTCTTGAACATATAAATGACACGACAATTGTATTGGAAGCATTGATACAAGTAGGACCAATATAGACTTGTGGATGCTCAAACGATAGAAAAATGGATTTCCAAGCCGAGATGCAAGAATGAAAAAGGGTGTCATGTTCAAGAGAGACTTACTACCACTAACACATATACAAATATATATTTCTTTCCCAATTCCCCCCCACCATTTCTGGCGAGTACCTCTTTATTTTTACACAAGCTTGAGGAGGATATCATATGCTTGAACTATAATCTCATCCTTCAGATGAGTCCTTCGGAGTATGTTTAATGAACCCTAGGAAGGAGTGTTTTGGTCCCATATGGGCCTTTTGATGTTTGTTTTACGAGTCGAAATAAAGTAAACTCAATGGTTTTTCATATTTAGAGAGTCTCAAAAACACTTAAAGGAAACTCCAAAATGTCTTTTTTGGTAAAGTATTCTGATGAGACTAAAAAAGAGATAAACTACCACTCAACAAATGTGCTTTCTAATTGACTTTAATGAGCATGAAAGACAACCAGATCACTCAACAATCTTTTCATATTTAGAGAGTGTGAAAATATCTTAAAGAGAACTTCAGAGGGTTCCTTTTTCGTAAAACCTTTACTAGTCTGAAAAAGTGATAAAATTATACTCGGTTACATTCTCAGGTATTTACAAGCATGAGAAAGAACAAATACTAATCTCGAGATTGTTTTCATTTTTACTCAAGCTTAAAACAAAATAAAACTATGCTTGGGATAGATTTTATTTTTACACAAGCTTAAAACTAAACTAAACTATTCTTGGACCTGGTTTCATTTTTACACAAGATTGAACCAGAGGAAAATATTTTTGAGACTTCCCAATGCATTATCCAGGGATGGTTGGTACTTTTCCCCCAGCTTTAAAATCTAGCAGGTTAACTTCAGCATGAGGTCCAAAGGCTATAAGCATTGCCCCCCAAGCTTCGTTTCATCCAATGGCACAGGTGGATGAAATGAAGCTTCAAATATTATACATAATGAAGTACTTGACGCAATCTATTTCATTTTTTAATGATCTTTCCACAGAGAAGAAAAACTGTGCTCGAGAATCTAGGTTCAATCACCAGACCTCTGTTTCATTTTTTAACGAGCTTGACACAGAAACAGGAACTATGCTCAAGACGGGTTGTTTTATTTTTTAATGAGCTTGACACAGGAGAAGGACTATGCTTGTAACCTTTGTTTCATGTTTTATCGAGGTTTCCACAGAGACACAAAACTATCCTCATAGTTGGTTTCACTTTTTAAAGAGCTTGAAATCAGAAAACCATGCTCAAAGCTCTTCTTTATCATGGCTTCCAAGAGGAAAATTCTCTCGAAGGACACCATGTTAGTGGAAAAAACTCGATCATGTATTCCAAGAGATATTCACTGTAGGGAAGAACAACGTTTTGGAAGAAACACATGTCGAGGGTCGTGATAAGGGTAAGTATGTTAGGCTCTAAAATCCCTATCGAAGAGATCACCATGTCAACTACCGGATCTAAGTCATAAGAGATTGATCTTACAATGAGAGGCTCATCTTCATCGGAAGTTGAAAGCATGGAAGGAAACACCATATAATTAACATGTGGCAGGGGTGTTGGCATAGGGGAAGACCCAGGGTTCAACTCTAATAGTGCACCAACAAACCCTAACTACTGGCCCTTTCGAAAACACTTGCAGAGCAGATGAAGTATCACCCAAAGTAGAAATAGGGGGTTGTAGGACATAGGTGTCTACAACCAGAGGAAATGCAAAGTGGATCCAAAACAACAACACACAGAGATCTAGTTATTCTTTTACCAAATTAAGTCTACTTCGCACAACTATATCTAATATCTAGCACAACAATCCAATAACATAATAATAGAAGGCAAAGAACTCAACATCAATCACACATAACATCAAGATATACGTGCTTCACCCTCTCCCTAGGGATACATCCACAAAATTGTGTTTCTTGATATATTATATGAAAACATATAGTTCTATATGTGAACTTAGCTTTCATATCTCTCTCTCTTTACCTTCTTCTCTCTCCTCCTTGTGCACCCAACTGCAAGGTTGATCTTCTCACCCAGTTGAAGATATTACAATACAAAAGTAGACTCACAACACATTTCTTTATCTCATGCGAACAATAATAATCACTCCCTTAACCCACAATCACAAACTCAAAACGAACCAATCCCAGATCCTCTAGACCTTTATTTATACCTTACATGACAAATCTCTAGGTGTCAAAACCCTAGATTCCAAAACCCTAGGTGTCTAAAACCCTAGGTCAACTTGACCCATGTTTTCAGGGCTTCGCCAACCTGTCTTTATGTTTTCTTCGCAAGGTGCTCCAAAGAATCTGTTGGTGTATTTTTCCACTTGTTGAGTTGTCCATGATCCATCTTCCTTGTTGATATGTCCTCCTCGATCTTCTCATTCAACGACTCATTTTCCCTTACTTCGTTCCTTCTTTTCTTCTTCTTTGACCACTTTGACCCATTCTTAGTCATTGTTCCTTCCGCGTAGTTCATACTTTTCCTTTCTTCCTGAATCTTTTCTTTCTCCCATAACCAAGGGCCAATAGGCCCCCAAAACTCACATGTGACTCATCTTGATGCACTGCAGGTCTGAACCTTCTATTTTACTTCGACTTTAGACTGTGCAGAGCAGCCTGTGATTTCTACTCTGTCACTCCCATCCTTGTGCACACTGTCTTTTCTGTGTCTGGTACCTAGTTTCAACTGCACCTGGTACATAGACCCTTCTTCTTTTGATTTTACTGAGAGCTTCTAGGCAGCTGGTTGTCATAGTACAATTTCAACCGACTCCCATTTACGAAACATTCCTTCCATTCTCCATTCAGGGTCTTCAATTGTGAAGCTTCTCCTTATGTAACATAGGAAACCTCATATGGCCCAAGACAATGTGTCCTGAACTTCCTTGGATTCTTTATAAACTTTTTTTCATATACCAATACCAAATCTCCTTGCTTGAATGATTTCTTCTTGATGTGTCTGTCATGGTAGGCATTTTCTCATTCCTTTTGTACCTGCTGATGAAATCCTGCTATGAACATGTCTTCTTCCAGTTCTACCAACTGCGAGAGCCTATTTTAAAAATCTCCAGTGTCATCCATATCTGTGAATGTTTTGATTCTTAGACTAGGAACCAAATATTCTATAGGTACCACTACTTCCACACCATAAACTAGCTTGAAGGGGGTCTGCATTGTCAGCTTCTTGCAAGTGGTTTGATAGGCCCATAACAATGTCGATACTCTCAAATCCCAATCATCTCTTTTCAAATCACAAATATTTTTCAGTGTTGTCTCCAAGATATTATTGAAAGATTCAACTGTACCATTCACTTGTGGATGGTAAGGAGTGCTCTTCTAATGGTGAACTTCAAATTCCTGAGTCAAGGCTTCAATAGTTTTATTAATAAAGTGAGTACCTTGATATTTGATAAGGATCTTTGGGCATCCAAATCGGGTTACGATATCATCAAATATGAACCATGTAGTTGTAGTTTCACTGCAGTCCTTAAATTCTCTTGCTTCTTCCCATCTAGTCAAATACTCGGTCGCAATGATGATGTAACGATATCATGTGCACTTTCCTGGTGAGTTGATAGGTCCCACAAAATCAATGGCCCATTTCTTGAATGCTTGTAATTTTAATTGCGTTTCTAAAGGAATCTAATCTCTTCTAGAAGGTTTCCCAACTCTTTGTGATACATTGCATCCTCTGTAGTATTCCTTAGAATCTTTGTGTAAAGTGGGCCACTAGAGGCCAAATCTGAGAACCTTTTGCATTGTTTCTTTTCCTGCATAATGTCCTCCTACGATTCCCTCATGTTCTTCTTCCAAAAGTAGTGGTCTTTCATCCTCGATAACACATCTCCTCGGGATCTCATTAGGTCCCATATTATAAATTTGTCTAGCTATAAGTGAAAAATCTGCAACGCAAACTACCAGTTGTGTCTTCTGAATGACTGTATATTCACAAGGTGCCATTCTTGTTGATAAGAACTATACTATCTCGGTGAAGTGATCATCAACCTTTCTGATGGCCAAAAATTGTTAGTATAGTAGTGTATCCTCCAAATTGGTAGGTTCCTCTCCATGTTCTAACCTAGACAAGTGGTTAGGTCCCTTCTTCATTCTCCCTGGCTTGACCACAATCTCAAAATCATATTCCTGGAATAACAATAGCCATATGCATATTCTTCCCCCCAACACTAGCTTGTTGACTAGGTGCTTCAACACAAAGTGATCAGTGAACATCTTAAAATGTCCTCCCAACAAGTAGTGTCGAAACTTATGCAATGCGTACACCATGGCTAAACCTGGCTAAACCTTCTCTCTCAGTGGTAGTGTAATTTATCTCATCTATAGAGAGATTCTTGCTAGCAAAGGCTAACAAATGGTCAATATTTCCTACTTCTGGTTGTGCTAACACTACTCCTAATGAAACATGCACATGGAATTCCTTACTCCAATCTGGGAAAACCAGAATGGGCGCAGTGACCATTTTCTATTTCAGTGTGTTGAAGGTATGCTGACATTCCTCTGACCATTGGAAATGACAATATTTCTTTAATAGCTTCTCGATAGGTGTTTTTATCTGTGCATATCCCTTGATGAAATTTCTATAGTATCTCGTATGTCCCAGCGCAGTGCGCAATTGTCCAACTGAAGTAGGGGGAGATAGGTCAACAATAATGGAAATCTTGGAAGGATCTACCAACAACCCCTTCTTACACACAATATGGCCTAGAAGCACTCCAAAGGGTGAGAAGAAGATACGCTTCTTCAGGTTCAAGGAAATATGACATTGGCTACACTTATCCAATATTAGAATTAAGCATTCAATATGATTTTTCAATAAGCTAAAAATAGTCCAATCGTCAAAATATGCTTCCAAAAATTTATGTAAAAATTCCTTGAATGCTTCGACCACCACCCTAGAAAAGATGGTTGGTGCATTCTTCAGTCTGAAAGGCATCACTGTGTACTTGAAAGAACCCCATTCTATTTCAAATGTGGTCTTATGGTGATCTTCCTTAGCAATCCATATCTGATGATAACCTAAAAATCCATCTACGAAGGAGTAAACTTCATGTCCTCCCACATTATCTAACACTTCATCAGTAAACGGTGTAGGGAATGGATCATGTAAGCATGCATCATTCAGCTTCCTTAAATCTACACAGATTATGATCTCGCCTAACTTCTTATCTTGGACCACCATAGGGATAATCCATTCTGA
Source organism: Picea engelmannii (assembly GCA_009831015.1). Taxonomy (NCBI): domain Eukaryota; kingdom Viridiplantae; phylum Streptophyta; class Pinopsida; order Pinales; family Pinaceae; genus Picea; species Picea engelmannii. The sequence continues at coordinate 160,846 of ML788035.1, read as the reverse complement.
TTCTTCAATAGGTTCTATGATTCCTGCTTCCAACATTCTGTCTAATTCAATCTTGACTTTCTTATTATATTTGGGATTCAGTCTATAGGGTCTCTGCTTGACTGGCCTTGCATCTAGCTTCAAGGGGATATTCATTTCTCCCATGGGCTCTTTAATTCCCTTCATGTCTGTGAACTCGGTTTGAAACAAGTCCTGATATCCATGCAGTAGTTTTGTGATCTTGTTAATAGAGGCATCATCCCAATAATCTCCAATATTTGTGATCTTAGGTTCTTGTTCTATTCCAACATTAACTTTATTTATTTTGATTGGTTGTCCAATAAAAGGTAATTCGACTACTGGTCCTTCTATTTCTCTCTTTCCTTCAGTTTCTGTGATGTTCACATTCCTGGGATCATCGTCTTCATCAGCATTGATATTGTAACAATATTTTCGTTTCTAAAGAGGTTCAATCCATTCATCCTCTTCTTTCTCCACGGGGAGGTTAGGTGCCTCTTCAAAAACTTTCTATCTTACAACTTGTATATCTTGATCTACTGCGGGGTGCTAACTTTCAAATAAAAATGTAGCTACAAATTTCTAAGTCATACCATACCAATTTGCAGTAGATACAAATTGTGTCCAAAGTGTTAATGAATTTATGCACCCATTCCTCTTGAGGAATGCTTCTCCAGGCCTCCTCACAATTTTTCACATGGCCCCTCGGACAAATATGACCCGTGTATCGAACTTCACACCATTCGTCTTGTTCTGAAAAGAACACTGTCATCAAAGTGTGACATTGCACCCATTCTGCGATGTTCTTCTTCTGTGTTCCCCACCATCTCGCTAGTGCTTCTTTCAAGGATTCATCCTGTGCTAACAGTCAATGTTGTACTAGTACAATCTCTTCAAATTCTGACAAGAATGTTTCTAAATTATTTCAACCATCAAATGTGGGCATATTGCTTACTTCTGTGCCAATCCAGTGAACTTTCCTGGACAATCTGGCACACCTCCACCCAGAAACTTCATACATTTTGTTTTTCCAGTTCTCTAGTGCTTCTTCTAAATCTGATGAGCATGCGTTGTCACTTCGCCAGCTTAAGTTCCCATCTCTTGTTGGATTAATGTAATCTTGTTGTCTTGTTGTTAATTTATATATATTCTCTAGTTCATAAGCATGGTCTTCTTCTCTGATGCGTTCTGTGTATCTGCAACCTTCATTGGGATCAAGAGGTGCAATGAGCCTAAGGCCATCACCTTCAAATGCCATTCTTCATTTCTTTAAGTCAACCAAAGTCAAAATTTTGAAATCCCAATAAATTCCTAACAATGCAGGATAAGGACAGCTATTGCCAACTATCTCAATCACCTTGAAGTCTGCAAATGTCCTTACTCGTTGATGTCTATAGGGACATGCTCCATCCTTCCAGAGGGACTTACTGCCTACTAATTATCCATCCTGGGCCTAATAGGGGAGTAAATGAACTTAGTTTTTCCCATCAATGCCCAAGTCTGCTTCGTCATAACATTGTCTTCTGATCCCAAGTCTAGGACCACATAATCTATGTCATAATATCCAATCTGAGAATTAAGGTGTAGTTCCCTATTTTTCCTTCTCTTTCTGGATACTTGATGTACTTATTTATTCAGTAGGGGATCTAACCTCCCTATATCATATTGTTTGATCAAATTTTGTAGTTCTTGTACAACTCTTTCATCCTTAATCAAATTAATACAAGTACATAAGAATTCCATAATCTTGCTTACCTATTTTCCTTCTCTGGGCGAGGTAGACTGATCAAATGCCAAAGGAATTCCACATTCTCTCACTTATGGTTGTGTCTTTGATGAAGAAGCCTAGACTCTACCAAATTATCTTCTTGCCTCTTCAAACATGTGCTTTTATTTCCTTGGATCAAACACTTGTGTCTTCTCTGCAGCTCTTTTGACCCTTGATTCTTCTGTAGTCTTTCATGTGGTCACTTTGTCTTTGCCTGTAACATAACCACATCTAGTGATAACAACAACTCTGGGATCCTCTCCACGAGGTTTTGCTTATATTATTTGTACTTGATGGTTTCCTCCTCGTCTCTCTCGAAGTTTTCCTAATAGCACTGGGAAATATTCAATAACATGTTCAAATGAATTGCAGTAACTGCAAGTGGTATAAGGGTTCTGACAGTCCCTTTCCAGGTGTCCTGATTGTGTGCAGTTATAACAAATGATTTGACCTCAACCTCGACCCATGCCTCCTCCTCGTCCTCTTCCTCTGAATCCACCATGAGGGTTGAAGTTTCCTCTTCCAAGATAATTAAACTGCGTAGCATTTCCCTCCTGTTGTAATTCTCCTTGAATACTATATGTATCTCTTGATATTTTGTGCAAGAGGTCATAAGCCCTACATTCCTTCTCATCATGCCTCAAAAATTTACAGAATGTGCAGTAAAGGTTTGTAGTTTTCTGGACATATTTTTGCATGTAATAACATTCACCGGGGAGATGTTTATTTCTACATACCTCACACTAGGGTAGAGTAAAATGATTCAAAGGCCTTGAGGCTCTAGAGGCCAAGTACTCATGAAATAGGGGACAATGATCCTTATCATGGCCTTATGATTGACATCTAATACACCAGATTTCCTCTCTTTTATGTTTTACCTTGTCTTTCTTCATATCTTCGACCTGCAGAGATAAGCTAGTTATCTGACTCAAAATTTGACTAATACCTGAGTTGGATTCTCCAATATGATTTTATTCTAGTTTCATGGAAATCTCCAAGGCTTCAGCCTATGAAGAAACCTTTTATTTCATAAGAGGAACTCTGATATGTGTCAAGAGGGCAGCAATGAACCATTCCTTGTGCTACTCGTCTGGGATATTAAAACTCAAACGACCTGTCAAGGTCTTAAACCTCTAATCAAACTCCCAAATGAGTTCAGCTAATCTCTGCTTGATTTCTTTCAGTTTTGTAATGCACTGTGACTCCGACTTTGGTTTCTTGAAATCTGCACTCAACGCAGTCTTGATATCGTTTAGTGGTTTAGGTTGTGCAACTCCTTTAACAAACTTCATGTACTAGCTCAATGCGCGGTCTCTCAAGGTAGTACTAAACTGAGCTCTCTTAATTGTTTCTTCATTTACTTACTTAATATTCCATACATCTTCGCATAAGAACCAGTGTTGATCAGGATCTTCAGGTCCATCTCCCCTAAGGACAGGTATCCTCATTTCATCTGCCATAGATCTTCCTAGGGTTCTTGACTGAGTATGTACTGAATTGTTGGTAACAGTGCTCTGATTGCTTTGATAACTCTGGATACTCTAGTTACTTAACATTTCTAAAATAACAGGAGGAGTAATAGTACTTACTTCGACGATCAGCGTAGTTACGGAAGTTTTTTATTCTTCTCGGAGAGGTTCTTCAGTCTTCCCTTTTTCTTCCCTAGAGGACTCTGAATTTTCCTCGTTCAATAACTCTTCCTCTTCTCCACTATAGAACCCTTCGTCCTATGTTAATGGTTTGTTATTCAGCTCAGAATAGTCCACCAGAGGAACATCTCTGAAGGTTCTCCCACTGCGCTTATGTCCAACCTCTATGACATTGTCACTGTCTAAATTATTGAACATTAGCTTTTCAATCTGACCAACTACTGTATCTTAAAGATGTTCTTCTCATGCAATAGTATATTGATCTTCAACTTCAAAAAGTGTAAAAAATTTCCTCTTGGTCCCTTAAAGAAATATCTCTCTGCTTGGCTATATGACTATACTCTATCAATAGAAAACTCAGTAATGTACCCTCCAATGGTGATATCAAACCAGTGATCTACTACTCTTGACATGATGTTATCAACTCTCTTAACCTTATTGACCAGCGTCGATGTCCAAACCATAGGCGATCTATATCTGACTTCAAATTGGGTATCTGCTAACCTGGCTAACCACTCATATAGCTCCTTATGAATTCCTCCAAATAAAATCTCGTGTATATCAGTAAAGATATAACTTCCCAACCGATCATTTGTACTAAGATTAGGGTTCTTTTTCTGAGCCTCAGAGAAGTCCTTCTCTTGTTCTTCTATCCACTTATGAATATTTGTCTTCTATGGAAACCATCTTGACATCCCCTCAAGAAGATCTCGGTCCCGACAACAGAACCATTTGTTGGCACTGGGGCAAACCCAAGTTTCAACTCTAACAGTGCACTAATAAGCCCTAACTACTGGCCCTTTTGGAAACACCTATGAAGAAGATGTAGTCTCACCCGAAGTAGAAATAGGGGGTTGTAGGACACAGGTGTCTACAACCAGAGGAAATGAAAAGTGGATCCAAAAAAACAACACACAGAGATCTAGTTATTCTTTTATCAACTTAAGTCTACTTTGAACAGCTATATCTCAAATCTAGAACAATAATGCAATAACAAAATAACAGAATGCAAAGAAATCAACATCAATCACACATAACAACAAGATATAAGTGGTTCACTCTCTCCCTCAAGCTACGTCCACAGAACTATGTTTCTTGATATATTATATGAAAACATATAGTTCTATCTACGCACTTAGCTTGCATATCTCTCTCTCTTTCTCTTCTCTCCCCTCCTTGTGCACCCAGTTGTAATGTTGATCTTTGCACACGGCTGAAGATCTTACAATACAACAATATTCTCACAACACAATGCTTTCTCTCATACAATCAATAATAATCACTCCCTTAACCCACAATGAAAAAATAAAAATGAACCAAACCCATGTCCTCCAGACCTTTATTTATACCTTACATGACAAACGTCTAGGTGTCAAAACCCTAGATCCCAAAACCCTAGGTGTCTAAAACCCTAGGTCAACTTGACCCATGTTTTCAGGGCTTCACCAGCCTATCTTTTTGTTTTCTTCGCGAGGTGCTCCAAAGCATCCGTTGGTCGATTTTTCTACTTGTTGAGTTTTCCATTATCCATATTCCTTGTTGATCTATCCTCCTCGGTCTTCTTGTTCAATGTCTCATTTTCCCTTACTTCGCTCCTTCTTTTCTGCTTCTTTGACCACTTCGACCCATTCTCACTCATTGTGCCTTCTGCGCAGTCTGTACTTTGCGTTTCTTCATGAATATTCACTTTATTCCACAACCAAGGGCCAAGAGGGTGAAATATCGTCTGCACATAAGAACCGTTGAGGGAGGTCATTGGGTTCGTAATCAATTCGGGACCAACAAATGAAATTTGATCAATAGTCAGAATTCTTCCATCGTGAGGGAAATATATCACAGAAAAAAGAGTAGAAACTAAAGCTTTCATGGCATAGACATAATCTCTCCCAAGGAGTAAATCGAAATCCAAGGGGTCTTGGACTACCATGACGTCAATAAAGACAGTTTTCCCTCCCAAAGTTACGATAAACTAAGGAAGGTTCCCTAAAGGTTGATTGGTTCTTCTGTTAAAAGCTAACAGATTATGCATAACCGACACAAGATGAGGATAACCCAAAGCTTTCCAAGAAATACTGAACAAAATACTAACAGACACACCTTCATCTATCAACATCTGAGGAACATCCCGACCACAAACCTATACTGTAATATTGAAAGGAATGTGAGAAGGAAGATGAGTTTTAGTTACCGCACCCCAATAAAAAAGGATGACCTCATTACATGGAGGGGGTTCCACGGGAGAAGGAGGGATACCCCTTAGCATGGTAGTGTCTTTATCAACAATAAAAATGTGTTCAGTATTGATTTTACCCTCTAGTGGGAGAGTAGGATCGACCGATGACGTGCTCAGATCGACCACTTGGGTTGCATTCTCCAAGGGGAGAATGGGGTCGACGGATGGAAACAGATCGACCGCTTGGGTTTCACTCTTTAACGAGAGAGTGGGATTGACCAAGGATGGGATCAGATCAACCACTTTGTCAACTGGTTCAACTAAGGATGTGACCAAATTGTCTACCTGATCAACCAGACTAACAGACAAAGGGACCAGATTGATCATTCCATCAACTATAGGTGGGTTGAGAATAAGTCTGCGGAAAGAAACCAAAAGTTGAGGCTGGGAAAGAGTCATGTCTTCCAGTATTTTTGAGTCATTATCCATATGAGGGATAATGTGATTTTGATGACTCCCTCCGCATAACATACACGGGAACTTGACTCCAATTTTCTTCTTCCCATCGATATCCTGACTAGTTGACGGAAGGTCATCAACATGTTGTTCATAGTTTGACAACATGGGTTGGTGAGGGAGTGTAAACCATGCTTCTATAACCTTGTATAGACCAAGTAAATCCTTAATAAGATGGATATCCTTACAAAGCTTGCAATGGTACTTGGGATTACGGGTTGTTTGGGTGATCTTGGCACCATCAACACTCCTAGCATGATTATCAGTAACTGGTTGTTTTCCAACATGTCTAGCAGTGGTTGGAAGTTTGGACCCCTACTTATTTTTCTTCTTCTTAGTATTCCTTTTCCTCTTCTTCTTATTCACCGGATTACTAGCTTCAGAGCTTTCACTCGGTGAAGAAGATGAAACAGAAGAAGACCTTGCAAGTGAATAAGGCAAAGAAGATATTACTGGTGAAGAAGGTGAAGGATCAACATGAGGTTGATGTTCTTAGGGGGGAGTTCTTACAACTGAAGTACTCGCTGCATTTGAGATTACCGGAGCAGAAAACAACCATACCGGTAATCCAATTGTGAGACCTAGAAGGCTCAAAGTAGCGATGTAAGGAGGACTAATGCTTATGTAATAAGGAAAAACAAAAGGTTCCCCCGGAGCAGGGGTTGGTTCATTGGTCATTCCGGGAACAAATTCCATAAATATGGATGCATGTAAGGGAAACAAAACAGCACACACTAAAAATATAGTAAGCAAGCAAGAAAAAAGAACCTTCTCACACTGAATGCACTAGATGGTGATGAAATTCAACATCACGGGAACAATGTTAGAAGGGGCTAAGATAGAGCGAGTGGAAAAGTTATGTTGACAACCTTATCAACGGACTTACACCTTGGTGCAAGATTCCACACAATAAACATGGATTTACCCTCCAAGGAGCCCGAGTGAGTTTGGCCAACGTTGATTCTAGGTACAATGAAGACTTTCCCTTCATCGTCACCTCGTGTATTACCATAAAGAGAAAGGCCACTAAGGTTACCAAATACAACAATGATTCCTGGGGAAATAGTCGGCAGTCTGATACACACACAAGGGCAGGGTAACTAATCCTGAAATCAACTTGAGAAGACCTGTACATGGTTGTTTTCAAAAGTGACCCAAAATATTACGTACAACCACTACACCAAGACCAACAAAGAAGGGTTAGTCACTTTTCTAGTCTCAATGTGACCTCGTGACAAGCCCTTGTGTGAGAAGGGATTCCCATGAAAAAATGTAATAAGTGGATTTACCGCTCCCTAGCACAAGATTATATGTTTGTTTACAGCCTTGGAAATTTATCTTCCACACCTATTCCAGAGCCCTACAACTAATCTAATGTAGTTTGCAAAGAGCACTAGAAATAAAAGTTTCTAGGTAGATTTTAATTAAATTGTAAATTTTATTAAGTTGTTTGTTACTCAAGAGGAAAATGGCGTGGACTAAATGATGTTTTGACTGACTCTAAACAATGCAAAGAAATGAGAATGAAAATATTTCACTTCGATGAAAGCTATATTACGAGGAGAAATTTTTTATCATTCCCAAATGCACAATGTCCCAAAATTTTATTAAACTCATTGATATCAAGATCTTCAAAAAATGAGCAAAAGAGACTGTAGACCAAAACTGTCAAAAACCATGCAATTTTGCTACTTCAAGTGCAAGGATGCCCCCAATTTGATGCAAAGAAAGAAATTAAAGATTTTATTTCAAAGATACACTAAAATAAATACAGAGCTTCTTCAAAACAAAGTCAACCCAAACTAAAAATTTTCTTTTAAAACGAACTATTCAGAAAAGGAAGTGCTTTCACTAAATAATTCTAAAGAAAAAACAATGCTTTGTAACTGAAAGACACTCAAAGCAAGAGATCAAATATTTCAAAATAAAACAAGCTAAAACAAAGAAAAGAATGGCTAAAATCAAATTCAAAGTTGTCAAGCAGACTATAAACAAACCATAATCAAACCCAAAAATTCACCACAAAACCATATCTAATATCTGGGAAAGTAAAAACCATCAAAAAATAATTTTTCACACAATCGTCCCAGGCTACTAGACTAACACTGTGTGATTATCCTAGATCGACGCAGGTGAGAGTACAGTACAGTGCGGTGATTTCGCACTGTGTCTAAAGTCAGGGTGCGTCGAACACCTAAAATATGGAAAAATTACAAAAAAAATGAATTTTTTTCAGTGAATTCAAAAGTCAATGATTCAGACTGGATCTCCCAGTGATTCAGAAAATAGAACCCATGAAGACAGGAAAGGAAGAAAGACTACTAGGCAAACAATTTGTTCCCCTCACAACGGAAACATAGTAATGATCAAACAACTTACATTCATTGACCCTCATATGATGGTCAACCATCCACCTCCCCAGTATGGTCACCAATTTTGTTACTGGACGAATTGGTAAGTGCAGACACAAACTCATCTCCCTAGTTTCACCCTAAAACTAGAACAAAACAAGACAGTATACTAAAATTTCCTTAGATTTTAGTTACCAAATAAGAAGAGGATCCAAAACATAGCTTTTAAATTTTGTAGACCTAACCTCGCCAATGTGATCCCAGCTCCAGCATAAGGCTTATGAAAAAGTATCTGCAAAGAAACACAAGCCAACAAAGACAAGAACAATAGAGTCTATTCGATATAAAACTATGTACATGATCAAGGAATCATACAATATGGAAAATTAATGTTCATATAGGAAAGAAAATCTATATTTGTATTAAGGAATGTGGAAGAAAGATACAACCAGATGCCTTGATGTTGTCAAGTTCCTTCCAACAATTCCTTGCTTCCCACACACTTCTACTCCACCGATTCTAATACTATACATTTGAAAGTCACTCACAATCTATCTTGACAAAGCAAAGATCATAGCCAACATAGTCCCAAACACTCCAAACTCCTGGCTACACTAATATCCCATTAGCTATTCTCAAAATTTCTTCACAAAGCTCACCAAGCTCCAAAACAACTCAAAAACTATTTTTACAATGAGAACTCCTCTCCTTTTATAAGATGAAAAGGATAGGGTGAGGAGATTAGGATGATCCCATGAGATTAAGGATGTGACTCAGATCCAAACTGATTAGAGGCCAACTCGCCCTCGAATCTTATGTTCTAGAAGCATTGAGAAGATTCTCTTTTTCTTTTTACGAGCAATTGTCACACCCTTAACACTGAGAAAACTGTGAAAACATTGCAGGACACTGTGGTGAAACACACGTTGATCCTAAATCATCACACCCTTAACACTGAGCAAGGTGTGATGATCTCATTTTGTTAAGCCCTTATATTTTCTCATTACCCCTTAATTGGGGCATATTACATTAGTAATTTTATTTTATTTATGTCGGTTTTATTCCATTAGTTGTAATTATACCTCCTAGTATCCTATATATACAAAGGAGACATTTTCATTTGGAATCATCTGGTACTTGAACACTTATGTGGGTTAAAAGGAGGTTCCCCCCTCGAAGAGGATTATTATCTAAAATAATCTCTTTTGCAAGGCGTTGAGTACTTACTCTGAGGTTTTTCTATGCTATACTGATATTTGGTTCTTAACATATGGTATCAGAGCTCAAGGTCTTGGGGTTTCGATGCTACATCTGAGACACCTTGAAATTTTCACTA
>ML788035.1:103047-141937 GCA_009831015.1 Picea engelmannii | reverse complement strand
TTGGGTAAGACGGTAATAAAATCCATAGAGATATCCTTCCAAATAGCAGGTGGAATTGGGAGTGGTTGTAGTGTGCCCAGAGATTTGATTGTTTCTCCCTTGTTTCATTGACACACATTACATTCAACTACAAAATTACAAATCTCCTGTTTCATACCATCCCAGAAAAAGGAACGTTTGACCCTGTCATAGGTTTTGGTGAACCCAAAGTGCCCTGCTCTGGGTGTAGCATGAAGCTTAGAAAGTGTCATGGATGAAAGCTTTGATTATTTACTTAAATAAAAATGGCCTTTATATCGAAGTTAATCATGGAGCCAAGAGTACCGTAGGGAATATGGAGCATTGGACTGCAATTAGTGGATCAACTACGAACTTTTGGGATCTTGTAGCCATTCCTAGCGAACAACTTGGAGCCAATCTGGTACAATGAATGAAAGAGAAAAAAGGGATCCTTCATCTTCATATTTTTGGGACAGTGCATCTGCAACCACATTGTCTTTTCCTTTCTTGTAAATGATCTCATAATCATATCCAAAGAGTTTAGTCACCCATTTTTGTTGTTCTAGGGAGGAAATGCGTTGTTCCAAAAAATACTTGAGGCTTTGATGGTCTGTCTTAATTTGAAAACATTGCCCCAATAGATAAGGGCGCCACAGATCAATGGCATGCAAAATAGCCAACATTTCCTTTTCATAGATGGATTTGCCCAGATTTATTTCAGATAGTTTCTTGCTGGTAAAAGCCAAGGGTCGACCCTCTTGCATAAGGACAACACCAATTCCTTTCCTTGAGGCATCACATTCCAACACAAAGGTCTTTGTGAAATAGGGAAGGGAGAGGACTGGAGTGGTGCACATGGCCATCTTCAAGGTTTAAAAATATTGAGCAGCGACGAGATTCCAAGTGAAAGAGTTATTTTTTAGGAGAGCAGTGAGAGGTGTTGCAATCTTCCCATAATTCTTAAAAAAACTTGCGATAATAGCCTGTTAAGCCCAGAAAGCCATGCAAGCTCTTAAGAATCTTTGGGTGAGGCCAGTCTTGCACAGGTTCAATCTTTTTAGGATCCACTTTAACGCCATATTTTCCAACCAGATGACCCAAGTATTCTACTTCTGAGGTGCCAAAAGCACATTTAGACTGTTTCAAGAAAAGTTGGTGCTGAGAGAGTAGATGGAGAACTCAATCCACATGAGAAATATGGTCTGTCCAGGTTTTTCTATAGATGAGGATATCATCGAAGAAAACTAAGACAAAATGGCGGAGAAAAGGACAAAAGACATGATTCATGAGGCTTTGGAAGGTGGAGGGGGCATTACACAAGCCAAAGGGCATGACCAAAAACTCATAGTGGTCCTCATGAGTTCTAAAGAAAGTCTTGGGAATGCCTGCCTCTTTCATATGTATATGGTGGTAGCCCGAACAAGGATGAAGTTTAGTGAAGAATTGGGCGCCACTAAATTCATCCAGGAGGTCATCAATGAAAAGAATGGGGAATTTGTCTTTGATGGTAAGTTTGTTGAGGGAACGGAAGTCAGGACACATTCGCCAAGAACCTTCTTTCTTCGGGACCATGACCACAAGAGAAGAGTAAGGACTCGTACTAGGGTAGATAATGCCTGCATTAAGGAGTTCCTGGACCATTTTCTCAATTTCATTTTTTTGGGAAAAGGGGTGACGATACAGATGGATATTGGGAGGAAGGCTTCTGGGTACAAGGGGAATGGAATGATCATGAACACCACGGGAAGGAGGGAGTCCTTGGGGAGTGGAAAAGACCAAATGATTTTTAGAAAGGATGGCTTGGAGGTCTTGTGGGACCGAGGGTGTCTCTATTTCTTATATGGCATGGAGTTGGGTGATAACACTAGAATGACCTTTTTTGAGTATCTTTTCCATGCGGTGGGAACTAATGATCTCCGGTGAACCAACAATGATGCCTTGGAACTTATATTGTTTTCTTCCCTAGTCGAATTGCATGGTTAAGTATTTAAAATCCATGAGAATGGGACCCAAAGTCCTTAGCCAGTCTGCACCCAACACAATGTCACAACCTCCCATGCCAATAGAAAACATATGGGATTTTAGGTGGTAGTCACCAATTTGGAGATGCACATTTTCACAATGCCCTCCACATTTCATGGAACCACCATTGGCAATCATAATTTGGAAATTATTGATGGCATGGATGTAGCAATGATTTTCTTGGGCAATGCGGCGATGAATAAAACTATGGGTGTTTCCACTATCAACCAGAATGATGACCTTCCGATGTTTGATGTAACCGATTAGCTTGAGGGTTTGGGGAGCAGAGAAGCCAATGAGAGCATTGAGGGAAATGATTGGTTCTACTTTGGGAGGGTCAGGGGGAGGGGTTATGTCAGTGGATTCAGGTGACTTAGACACAAAGGGATTTTCTACATCCTCTTCCAAGATATCCTCGGAGATGGCCATAAAAAGAATTTTTTCTTTACACTTGTGGCCCGGGAAATATTTAAAGGCCTTTGAGTTGGCATTCAACCATTTCAGCTTGGCTCAATTTTTGGATCTTTAGTGGAGCGGAGGGAGTAGTGGGATTTAGTGGTTTAGGGTGAGGGATAAAGGAGGGTTTTCGGTTTTGAGAAGATACAACTTTTTGTTCTTCTTTAGCTCTTTTAGTAGCCTCCACCCAACTCTAATACCGAACTATGAGGACATGGGCCCAAATCTCATCCTTGAGGCCACTAATAAAACACTCTCAGAAAAAAGCATCAGACATGCCCTATGTCCGAAAATCCAGGTGCTCAAAGGCAGCGATAAAGGCTTCCATTGTTCCTAATTGTTTCAACTTTTTCAAACGGCCCAAATGGTTGGTTTCAGTGTCAAAGCATTCATAAAGCTCTGCCACAAAGTGTGTCCAAGCAATATACCCTTGACGAAAAAAATTTCTCCATTTCCACCATTGCCAACATTCTTGATCTAGATGGAGAACACCATACCAGAATTTGGCCAAATCATCGGTAATGTTGTATACAGAGAAATAATGTTCCATTTGGGTTACCCAACCAATGGGGTCTGAGCCATCAAATTTGGTCACATCCACATGAAAAAGACGTAGGTCACATTGAAAGTGATGGTGCTGAAAGTTATGGGAATGAGAGGAATGTTCACCTTCAATCTTTAGAGGTGTGTCAGAGGAAGGGTCGTCTATAGAGATATGAAGCTTGGTGTAGAGTGACGAAAAGACAGATTCAAGTTGGGTGGTCAGTTATTGTTTGATTTTCTCCATTGAGGATTGCATGGTTGTATTGATGGCAACAACATTGGCACTAAGGTGTTTCACTTCTTGTTGGGTCTCGGTGAGACTAGATTGCAAGGTATTGAAGTGAGCTTCCAAGTCTTGGCTATGGGTATGGGCCATGAAGACGAGGGAACCGAAAAGGGGCGGGTTGGGTCAAATTTGTTTTCCGAAAAATGATATGTATGAATGTGATAAGGGAAAAGAGATGAAGCCAATGGGATAGGTCTCAAATAATGGTGAATTTATTTTATTTTTATTTTTATTTTTTTTTGGTTTTTTACACCTGTGGAGTTATACTCCGGTCTGAAGAATACTGCAGTGATGAGATGCCCAAATGCTTAACCAGGATTAAATGTGTAGTGATTTGGAAACCCGAACATAGTCACGTGACAATAGATCTTGTCTGTTTAAATTTGTTTATGTTTCTGTCCCCAAGGGTTAGGTATTCAAGGTTTCTACAGACAAGGGTTTGCCCTGTGCTATAGCTCTCTAATCTCCATGTGAGTTCCAACAGTACTCCTCGGCCCAATATCTTAGGGAACTAACTAAGGAGGATATACCTTACCCTTAGTCATACTACCTAACTACCCAGGTACTAGAGAGTATCTTCCTGAGTGTTGTTCTCGGTGACACTATAGCAGTCAGGTGGCTGATCAGTTTATATAAAGAGGGCTTCCGGAAATCTAGGTTGATCCGTACACATGTGTTTCCTGATGTGATACCACTCGAAGGGGTACCAATAGGGGTTACAAGGGTGGCCAACAGATGTGTGCTTAAGAACCACTTGTATTTCCTGCGTGTATGAATCCCTCAACTGCGGGTTTATTCATGTAACGACAGATCATTGTGGCTTAAAGATGCCAGAATATGTCTCTACCCTGGAAAAAAAATTACCCACAATTTCTGCAAAGGAAAGTGATCTGATACTACTTGTAATATACCAGATATAAAAAGTATGCAGAACATAAATAAAATGCTAGAAATGGCAGAATAATAGTAATATAACCAACATAATCTCCACAATAACACATAAATGATATAAGAACAACAACAGAAATAACACTTTGATTCAGAGAGCAATGTTCACGGGCCTCTTCGAGGGGGAAAACTACATTCAAGCAACACTCTATTACAATAATCTCCAATCTAGGGTTCTCATACCCTCAACTCCTATTTATACTAAAAAGAAGCATCTAGAGGAAGATCCTTCTAGAAGCATAAGCTTCTATTAGGTCTTCTTACATCCGCCTTATTCTATTTTATTGGAAGGCATTATTAATATTGACCTTTATTACATATGGATATATTGTTCTACCTATGTGCAGGTTAGGACCCTAACAAAGAAGTCACCACATGTAAAATATGAGATCAACATGATGAGTTTTTCCTTAGTCGATTTTTGTTTTCGACCACGGTGAGATCAACATATCTCATTTGATCTCATGTTTCTCTGATATATGGTCGAGATTTAATTCACGGTTTTTTTCCATAGTCACATTCATATCCAAGCCTTAATCACTCTGAAGAGGTTCCTCTAATCAACAATCTCGATTTGATCTTTGACCTCAAGATTTTCTCAGTCAGGTGTTGTTTCAACCCACAAGCAGAGCATTGTCGGAGCCAATCAGCAACTACCACATGTACATGTGGAACCCACCATATTCATAGTTAAAGGTCTCTAATCCAGGTGACATGTTCCCTATTCCCCTACCACATCAGTACCATCTTGGGCCAATATAAATTTACCACATGTCCAAGTTGGCGTCAACATGAAGAGTTTTTCCTTAGCCATTTTTTGGGTTCATGGTAGATGCCAGAAAAGTGAAGTGTTATGGTATGATCAAAGACATGGTTGTCACCCTGGGATAGCCACCTGTTAAAATCATTATGATGGGCATGGTGGTGGCTTATGTACCAACAAATTATGGCATGTTTTTTTCTAGAACAGGGGCACAAAAATTGGGAGGCACTATGCAGATGGATATGACTTATGCCATTATATTATTTTTTGGAGTAGGGCTCAGAAGGATTTACTAGGAAATGAAGTTTTATTATGTGGTCAGTGATAAAATAAACCCTATTAATCATCCCATATATGTTGTTGATGAAGATCTAGGTTGTTTTATCCAGTCTGTAAATCAAGAGTACAATGAACCCCAATGCTTGTTGATCCTCTTGTAATCCATGTGGAAGAAGTGGATGGTATATGGAAAATGTTTTTTGATGGTGCATGGTCAAAATAAGGAGTTGGGGTTGGTATAATTATCATCTCCCCTACCAAAAAAGAAGTCCATTTGTCCTACAAACTTGAGTTTCGGACCACAAATAACATAGTTTAATATGAGGCCTTGATCTTAGGCCTCGAAGCAATAAGAAAGATGCAAATTACTAAGGTAGTGGTATTTGGAGATTCAGAGCTAGTTGTGTAGAAATTAATAGGTTCCTATGAAACAAGGCATCCAAGAATGACGGCATACATAAATTAGGTATAGGGTATGATTGATAACTTTATGTAGATTTCAATATTTTTGTCATTTTGAGATATTTTAATCAGCCAATTGAGTCCTTAGCGGTAGTTTCTAGTATCTTTAAAGTACCATCCACCCCTCAATTTAAATATGAGATCGATATGAGATACATACCTTCCATTCCTGGAAATATCAAATATTGGAAATTTTTTGAAGATGATCAACAAATCACAAAATTCATGGAAGTGATAGATGAGTTTGCAAATACTCATATTGATTCAGATGATGAAGAAGACACCAAACAGGATATTCTGGAGGAGGCTGAAGATATCCCTAAATATAGAAATTACATGGCTAAGCATAAAGTCTTTCATCTTAAGAATAACTTCATTCCCAAAGGACTTCTGTCTTTAGAGAATTTGTTTGATAGAAATGATGTACCTGTCAAACTAGTTGTCCTCTCCAAAGATGGTAGAATTGAGGAATATAATATTAGGACTGAAAAATATCCTAAATATATTAAACTATCCAAAAATATTATTGTTTATCATAGGAAAAAGTATTTTCAATTGTTCAAAGAGTGCATGGATGTTTTTGCATGGAGATATGAAGACCTAAAAACTTATTATACTAGTATCATCCAACATTGAATACCCCTCAAGATGAGTACTAAGCCTTTTAGGTAGAAGCTCAGGCAGGTTAATCCCATTCTTTTCCCTATCATTGAGAAATAGGTGAGGAAATTATTATATTCCAATATTATTATTCCCTTAAGGTAATCAGAATGGGTTTCTAATTTAGTTCTAGTGAGACAGAAGAGTGGGGAAATAAGCCTATGTGTGGACTTCAGGAACCTGAATAAATTATCCTTAAAATATAACTACCCCCTACCCAATATGGATCATATATTGTATAAAGTAGTAGGGGAAAACATCATATCTATGATGGATGGTTTTTCAGGATACAACCAAGTGGCCATGCACCTAGATGAAATAGATAAGACAACCTTCACAACATCATGGGGAACTTCCATGTATGAAAAAATGCCTTTTGGTATGATAAATGAGGATAAAATTTTCAGAGAGCTATGGACATTTATTTTTTGGGTGAGAGAGACAGGTTTATTCTCATATACCTATATGACATGATTGTTTTCTCCAAGACATATGAATATCACATCAAGAATTTAAGGAAAACTTTTTTGAAGTGTAGAAATTTTGGGATGTCCTTGAATCCCAAAAAGTATTATTTTGATATGGAATGAAGAAATATTATTTTTCATATAATATCCAAAGAGGGGGTGAATATAGATCTGGAAAGGGTGGAAGAAATCAAGCAAATTACTTATCCTAGGAAAAAAAAAGAGGTACAATATTTCCTAGGTAAAATACGCTTTCTTAGAAGGTTTGTCCCAAATTTTGTTGAAATGGTAAATCATATTACCAACATGTTTAAAAACAACAATGAATTCAGGTGGACAATTAAGCTAAAGAATCCTTTCAGTATATCAAAGTGGCCTTGGGAGAAGCTCCAATTCTTATCATCCCAAATTTTTATAAATATTTTCTCTTTTTTTTCTTTCACTTCAGTTCATACTATAGTTGTTGTGTTGTTGCAGAAGAATGAAGAAAATAAGGAGCATCCCATAGCCTTTTTCAGAAAGGCCTTGAGATATGCTGAGATGAAATATAGTATCATGGAAAAGTAGTCTTATGCATTACTCAAATCATTAAATGATTTCAGAGATTATATACTACATTCTAAGATATTGGATTATGTATCTACCATCACTATAAAAGAAATTCTCGCATAGCCTAAAAGTGAAGGAAAAAGGGGTAAATAGATTGATAAGATTCAAGAGTACGACGTGGAGATCAATCCCACAAAGATAGTAAAAGGACAAGGACTAGCCAAACTATTGGTTGAATGAAATTGTAAGGTTTTAAACTTGAATGCATTGTCAACAAACATCATGGTAGCAGAGCCTGAAGAGGATGTAACACAATAACCATCCTTAGAGGTAAGTGCCAAATTTTATCAGTCTGATTGGTATAAAGACATCATATTTTACTTGCAAAATTTTGGTTTCTCATCAACATGGGATAAATCCATGGCTAGATATATTAAGCTTAAAGTTGTAAGGTGTTGCATTTTGGGGGAAATCGGTTTCATAAAGACTCGAGGGGGATCCTACTAAATTTCCTCACTGAAGAAGAAATTGAGGGCATAATCATGGAGTTTCATAAGGGTGTGTGTGGGGGTCACCATGATTGGAGAGACATTGCATACAAGATCCTTAGAGCTAGGTATTACTGGCCCTCTTTGTTTTCTAATGTAAATGGCTTGGCCCGAGCATGTATATAATGCCAAATGTTTGCAGGAAAGCAGAAGTTGTTTCCCCTCCCACTAAAACCAATCAAAGTTGAGACACCTTTCTGCATTGGGGATTAGACTTCATTGCAGAGATTAATCCAAATTCAAGTGGACAACACAAATGGATTTTGACAGCCACATATTATTTCACAAAATGGGTAGTGGTCATACCTATAAGGGAAACCACAAATACATTCATCATTAAGTTCCAAGAAGAAAATATCTTGGACATATTTGGATGCCTAAGAAAGATCATTGTTGATAAATCTCAAGACTTCAAATCTGTCAAATTGGTTAATTTTTGTCAGGATTATAACATATATTTGGGACACTCTACTTCTTATTATCCATAAGGAAATGGTGTGGTTGAATATTCCAATAAGAACCTTTTCAACGTTATCAAGAAAATGTTATCTCAAAACAAGAAGGCATGGCATTCCCACCTGAAATATGTTGTCTGGGAAGACATAGTTAGCATGAAGAGGGCCATTGGAACTTCTCCTTTTAAACTAGTGTATGGGTTGGAAGTCATTTTCCCCATTCAAATCAGCCTCAATGTGACAAGATTACTACAAGATGAGGGGACATAATCATATGCCATGCATCGAATAATTAATCAACTAATTAAAGTCCAACATGTAAGAGAAATTTTTTAGATAAAGTCCCAAGCTCATCAAGAAAGAATAAAATAAATATTTGATAAAAGGACCAAAGAAAGAAATTTCATGGTAGGGGATTTGGTCCTGAAATGGGATTCCCAAAGGGAATTTAAAGGGAAACATGGAAAGTTTGATCATCTTTGGCTTTGACCTTTCCAAGTGGTTTCAATCCAAGGTGAAAACACCTATTATTTAGCTCAGTTGTACAGAGATTTGTTTGGGGCTCCTATAAGTGGGATATCCCTCAACCACTTCTTTCACTACTAATCACTGCAAAATTTTCTTACCCTATACATAAATAATCCCTTTTAATTTTTGTTCATGAATTTTTATATTTACTTCATTCACCTTTTGTTACTTGAGAAAGTAGGTAGGCCGCTAACATTGTAAGTTGTTGAGTGTTTTTTTTCCCATATCAGATCGATTTTCAGTTCTAAAAGAGCTGCATMTTTCTGGGAAGACTCCATAACCCAATARAAGAATGCACTCAATATACAGTTATYAGTAGACCATTGGGGTATGTTTTCCCCACTGGAGAAGAATGTTAGTACCATTTTTTTTCATACTAAAGAATTGAGGATGATTTAAGTTATAAGGCCGAGACCAGATGAGTTAGCAATAGAAATTTGAGCTTCCAGATCSTTTGTGCAGCCCAGAGTCAAATGTTCCTAAGGCATMTTGAAGTAAACAACAACAATTCCATGCCCTTGTGTGCATAAGGAATAAATTAAGYCCTGGGATGCTTGTCCCCATCCAAAGGAGGATTTTCATAGTCCAAAGAGGGTTGTCGCAGTCTAAAGGGGGCTTAAGTATATCAACCTAGGAGTATATCATAAGACCATGGCCCAAGATCATAACATTTCATTATTTTTTCAGACCCCAAGAGATAGAAGTATTAGATCGCGTCGCGTGCCCCACATTTTGAAAAAATGATCGTCAGAGTTCCTCCRGTGACCTAGCTCCCAAGAACTATAATGGGAACACCCTTGATGAAYGGTCCATATTTAAAAGGCATCGTCATTTGTGCTCTTGAGAAGATCAACAGTCCATATTTACTCTTGAGTATTTAAGTCTCCGAACTAAGTGTCTTGTCAGCATGCCAGTGCGGCACTATTAGAGCCAACTAGCAAATAACACGTGGACATGTGAAACCCACTAGATACATAGGTGAATATGTCAAATCTAGGTGACATGTATCCTTATTGACATCCATGTCAACGCCCTCATGGGCCAATAGAAATCAGCCACATGCCAGGATGATGTCAACATAATTTTTTGGGTACCTTAGTTGATTTTGGATTTTGGGTGAACTAGATCAACGACTCTCCTTGCATCAGTGATAGATCAATGGTAGAGATCAGGTTGGGGGTCATCGTCGGGAAATGAAAAGAGAAATATTCGATGCAATTTTTCATATTGTTGATGATGATGTTGTCTTTGGTGAAATGCAGACGAGATGACAACATGACATGCCAATGAGGCACTGTCAAAACCAATCCAGAGTTGTCACATGGACAAGTGAAACCCACCAAAATCGCCTTGAAGTATATCAAAAATGGGCAACACATGTCTTTCTCCTCTGCCACATCAGTTCCAGCGTGGAATAATGAGAAGGTGCCACGTGCCAAATATGATATCATCATGATGATATTTTCCTTAGTCGATTCTTACTTTCGACCATGATAAGATCAATGGATCTCAATTAATCTCTTGTTCCTCTGATCGACGATCAAGATTTACTTCAAAATTATTTTTTCGGATTCATATTTAGATCCAAGCCTTAAGCACTCTGAAGAGGATCCTCCAATCAATGGTCCAAATATGATCTTTGATCTCAATATTGTCTCGGTCATGTGTCGTGTCATCCCACTAGTAGAGAACTATCAAAGCCAATCAGTGGTTTCCACTTGGACATGTTGAACCCACCATATGCATAAGTAAAAGTATCTAACCTGAGTGACATGTGGTCTACTTCCCTGCCACATCAATACCACCGTGGACCAATATAAATTCACCACATGTCCAGGTTGGCATCAGAATGAAGACTTTTTCCTTAGCCATTTTTTTGGTTCATGGTTGAGAAAGATCGACGGTTCTCGAGCATTCCTAGTTCCTTCGATGGATCAACGATCATCGTAGTTCCTTATTCAGAGTACTTTTTGAAACTAATCATGCAGCACTTCAAAGAAGCACCTATGATGGATGGTCCAAATCCACTCTTGGACCTTTGTTCAAGTGATACTGATCAACGGTCCATATATTATCTCGTGCCTTGAAGCATACTAGTTGAGTGTCACGTCAACCCTCCAACGAACCATTGTCATATCCAATCATTGATTTCCATGTGGACAAGTGAAACTCTCCAAATAAATTCATTAACACACCAAAAAAGGGTGATACATGTCCCACTCCCCTACCACTTCAAACCCATCGTGGGCCAATTAAAATATGCCACATGTTTAGGTTGACATCAACCTGATCATTTCTACCTTAGTCGAATTTTTCTTTGAATCACGTCATTCCCCTGGAGGCTCCATATCGATGATTCAGATTCTCCCTTAGAGTCCCCTCATCAGAGTCCTATTTGAAACCCAACCCTTGAATACTTTGAGGGGTAACCCCAATGGATGATCCAGATATTCTCTCGAATATCTTTCAAGAAGGACCAATCAACGGTCTAGATCTTCTCTTAGGAATCAAAACATCTTGGTTGAGTGTCATGACATCCCACCCATGGAACATTGTTAGGGCCAATCAAAGAATACCACATGGAAACAAGTGACATCAGCATGGTCGAGTCAATGCCTTAATCATTTTTTTCTTTTAGTTGAGCCCATATCAATGACTCTACTAGTTTCAGTGAGATATTAATGGTGGAGATCATCGTGGACTTAATCGTTGGTGAGACGCGATGAAATTTCCCCGACATGGGTTATCCCGATCACCCAAATGATGATGTCATTAAAGAGAGGGAAAGTTCAGTCGATTAATGGCCCATATTTGATCAGGTCCGCGATAAAGGGTTTATATTCATTGCAAGATGGATGGCTCATATTTAATCATGGTTATATGAAAATAATTGATGCTTCAATCGTCGATATGTTGAGAATGGGGGTTGTTTTTTGATGATGTAAATTTTCGTTATTAAAGATCGACGTTCGATATTTCTCGTCGATTTTGATGTGGTGGTGGCTAAGTCTCACGCCTATGGATTTATAATTTCGAGTTTTTGTAGTGAGGTAAATTATTACAAGTATATTTTAGGGATAGGGAATGATCGATATATGGGCCTATGAATCTCCAACTATTCCATGATATCATCATAACATAAATCCAACGGGTGAAAGGAATTTTTACAAATTCACCAAGGGGGAAACCACTCAAGAATCAAGAAGATGGAAACCATTTCAAGAATATGGAAGTAGTTTCAAGAAGAATTTTAAGGAATGAGAGAGAAAGATAATAGGTACAGTAAGCACCTATTTTCAAGGTTGACAGTTTGGAGAATTGAATAGTTTTTTATAACCACAGTTGTTTGACCAGATAAATTGAGCATAGTCAGTTGATAAATGCAATAGGCACCAGAGATTCATCCCCTGTGTTTAATTTGCAGTCTTAATTCCTTCCTTACAGTATTTGTGTTCTTGTAAAACATCTCCTTCCACTCTTTCTCTTCTTGTATCAAATATAATATATAAAATGTCAAGCATCAAGCCATTCACCATGTTTAGTGTTATTGTATGATGTTTGGTAATGACACAAAACTGATTTCATGTGAATGTATGAACAATTCTTGTGATTTTCTTTGTGCATTTAAAATGTATGCAGAGGGTACCTCCATGTGTTTGAATATGTGAATATGTCAGCTATTTGAAGTAAGTTTTTATTGATCTATATGCATATGTTAGATATGTTGAATTCTTAATTGCTTAGCACGATGCTATTTTCCATAGGCTACATGATCCATTCTTAGCAATGCCTTGTACATTTATTTATTTTTCCTCTAATCCACCATTTCATCCTCATTTCAATATTGATTATTTGAAACACTCATGGAAAAATGCCTCTGATAGTTGAGAGAATTTTTCATCTAAGGTGAGACAATTTCAGGTCCTATAATTTCAGAAGAGGAAGAGAGAAAGAGGGAAAAACTTCCCAAATGTTGCATAATTATTTTACTGCAAATGTGTCCTTAAGATTCATCATCAGTTTTGTCCCCTAGGGTGCCTTGACATTGTTCCAATAACAACCTAGAACATCTAAAGGGATAACAATATCCATATTTTTCATCTAATCTAGCTTCTGAGTTACACCCACCAAACTCCCTGAAAGGCCCAACCTTGTTCTCTAGAGCTACAATCAAGATGGACATGTTGCAAGAGATGCTAATAGTTTATGGTTCTATCTTTGAAAATATCTCTTCCAACTCATCCCATGGATTTTTTCTATACTCATCCACCATGGCTATAGTTTTTAGACTTTATGTCAATTCTTGGATCCTACAACTTCCCACGAAAACCTGAAAGACAGTTTCTTAGAAACCAATATGATCTGTAAACTACCATGGATATTACATTATTATAGTTCATCTCAAAATATCGTACAATATCCTAAAATGTCTTATTATATTTTGTTTTCCTTAGATTCCATATTTAATATTACTATGTTAATACATTAAAGACTAAATAAACTAAAACTAAAATGAAAGAGACAAGCAAATAATACACCATCCACACAATGAACACAAGATGTACCCTAGGAAAACTCAATATGGGACAAACCTATCTAGAAGGTGAGGCCTATGTTATTCTCTTCCCTTCTCAGTTATGGAAGAAAATACAAATAAAGGGGCACTCACTATGGAGTTTCTATGGACGTTATGGCCAACATGGATACTACAATAACTTCTAATTCCTTTGTTCTACTTCAATATCCCATTCCCATATCCTCCACTCAACTATGGAAAAATACCATAATAATGGAACCTCTTCCTTTCTTGGTGGCCTAGTATTTAACATTTCCGGATATTTTTCTAGGGTTAGCGTTAGGTTTTTTGCATGCCTCAACCCCTCAATCAATATTATAGTTTTGGACCCTTTAGAATCTTCTTGAAATTCCACATGTGATTAGCTCCACATGTATGAGTAATAGAAGCTAACCTGGGATCCACTGAACAGGGAAACATTTAGGGGATATATATCGCCCATGGGATAATTTTACATGTTTTTTCCAGAACAATATTCACCAATTTACATTTTTTATAAAAGTGATTCACCCAAATTCTATAGAATAAAATTATTTTACTTTAAAAATAGCCCAAATTTTATAGAAAATATATAAATCATTAGAAATTTCAATATTTTTACAAAATTATCGCCAAACATTTTATAGTTTTCATATTAAGGGCTAGTAAGATTCCCCAAGGTTTCTACATTCTAAGATAAATTTCCATCCTTAAAATTATCCCTTCCACTTGGTACCATGGTGGTCAATAAGATAGGTCAACTTGTGGGAGGTAAACATTTTTCATGGAGACTCGTATTGAGGTGATCTTTGTATTTTTGGAAATCTATCAAAGTGTAGAAAAATTTCAATAGGTTATGATCTGTAAACTTCCATGGATATTCCATTGGAGTGGTTCATCACAATAGATATTGTAATAATCTAAAATCTTTTATTATCCAGGTTTATTTCTTTAGATCTCATATTTATTATCACTAGCTTATTGGTCAAATTTATGACAATAACTAGAATTCAAAAATGGAAGAAAAACAAAATTAACACCCCATCCACACAAATGAACACCATATGTATGCCAGGAAACCTGATATAGGAGGAAACCTAACTGGAAGATTAGGCCTATTTTATGCTCTCTTTTCTTCAATTGTGAAAATGAAAATACAAGAAAGGACACTCACTATGGAGTTTCCTATTATTCTATGACCAAATGGATTCTATATAATATCCTTCCTCCTATTATACACTCTCAAATACCAATATTATATCCTTTACTCAACTATGGAACAATTACAATGATAAAAGAATGGAACCCCCTCAACCCTAGGGTTAGGGATTTTGCATGCCTCAACCCTCAATTAGTGTTAGGGTTTTTTACCTTCTAGAATCTTCTTTAAAATACAAACATGACTAGTCCCACAAATGAGAAATGGGTCTTGACATGGCATCCACTCATTAGCATGGTGGTAAACAAGGTAGGTCAACCTATGGGAGGCATAACTTCCACATATGAACTCTGATTGAGGTGATTTCAGCACCATTGCAAAGATATTTGTGCTTGAATTTTTTACCCCAAAAAGAGACATTTTATGCCACAAGTAGATCTAGAAGGATTCAGACCCCATATCTTAAAATTGGGACCTACCACTAAAATGGGACCTCCAAGCCAATTTCTCCAAATTTTCCACCAAAAAAGTACCAAGGAAGATGAAAAATAATAAAATGATCCATCAATAATCATGCCTCCACATTTAAGGAGGATTTTGGTGATCTAGGTAGATATCAGTGGCCACCCACCTATTCCAACTATCTCACATACAGATGTCATCTTGGCAATTTTAGGTTTCATCTCAACAGTTTTTTTCTTGTTTTTTTTCAGTTCCCAAACTTTCGGAGCCATTTTGAGTCCCTAAACAACGTTTTTTGGGCATGCCACAATTACACAGTAAATAGATTCAAAGTGTGACAGCATAAAGTGTATTCCTCATATAGACCTTTCCAATAGGCTATTGTGTGCCTAAAACGGAGATCGTATGCAAAAGTTACGACCCCGAGAAGTTGATCTACCAACTTACCCCAATGACGCCAACGTGGCTTTTCACACTTCATCTCCTAGGATTAGGATTTTGGATGTCTAGGGTTTTGGAATTCATTTTTAATGTCAAAATGCCTTTGGAGCCTCATTGTACTCATATTATTGTGAACAAGTGCAACTGTCACATCTATTCTCAAATATAATCCGCCACCATTCTAGCAAGCTTGTTTCAGTCTTCATTTTATAGTTTCAACATATTTCCTTATTGAATATAAGCCGGGTTTTATTGTATATTTGTTATTGTTCATTGCATCTATGTGTTAATAATATAGATATGTATTCATTTATTTCTTCCCATAAAATATAGATCAGTGGTATCAGAGCGATATTATCCTTGTCGTTCTTAATGCATGTCCCCGATGAGGTCAGGGTACAAAGAGTTGCGTCTCGAGCCTGTTTCTCTTGATCAAAATGGATATTGCACGCCCAAGCGACCTTCCATGGTAGGAGAAAAGAAAGAATATGGGATACGATATCCTTTCAAACTATTTCTCGAGGAAGCCTTCGTGCAACAAAGGAATGAGATGATGGATAGTTTTGCGGAAATCATTCGACAACTACCAACATGCGATAGATCTTCCTCGAGCGGAGGCACCACCCCCTTCAAGGTACATATAAAATTTGATATTCCTATATTTTAAGGTAAGATAGACACAGATGCTATAGAAAAATATTTGAATATGTTAGAAGGGTATTTTTGTCCCTAACTTTTCCAATAGACAAAAGATTACATTTGCGCTCCTCAAAGTTGTCCCCCATGTAAAATATTGGTGGGAGACTATTTGTGAGAAAAAGGAAATAGAGTAACCCTCATTATTTACATTCGCACTCACCTGGGAGTCCTTTAGGGATGTTATTAATGAATAATAATACTCTATTTGAAGTTATGATGACCTGTATACAAGATGGAGCACATTGAGGCAGGAAAGGGACCAAACAGTGCCATAGTACACAGATATCTTCCATACCTTGCGCACCAAGATGGGCATCAAATATTATGAGCGACATCTAGTGCTCAAGTATAGTGGCAGTATGCATATATAAATCCAAACATAAATGGAGTTTTTGGACATCTCGTCCTTATGCGCAGCCTATCGATATGTTGTCAAAATCGAGCAGAAGCTTAAGAAAAAGATGCGACAATTTGGTTATGGGAACCCCTCATAGTAAAATAAGGGAAATGGTAGCCCCAACCCATAGAGAAAAGGGTAGAGAAAATATGGATAGCCTTAGGACAACCATTATAATCTACAAACAAAGAAGAACAATGGAAAGATGAAGAAAGACACTGACAAGTGGTGTGTCTTCCATAAGAGACCCTGGCATAACATTGATGATTTATGCTCAAAGAATTCATTGGTGGCAGAGGTGAAATACTTTGAATTAGATGTGGGTTCCAACTCAACGTCAGAACCATAAAAGGGAAGATGAATTATTGATGTGGAACCCAGTGCCACTATTTCTACCACCAAGATCTAGCATGGTGAACTTGATGATCCATAGGACTGCAAGCGTCTCTTTCATTCATAGATGTGGGTGAAGGGTACTTAATTTCACACCATCGTTGATAGCGGTAGCTAGAAGAACCTCAGCTCAATGGAGGTCGGCAAATGGATAGCCTTGCTGACAACACCTCATCTGTAGCCATACACCATCAAATGGCTTTGCCAAGGAAGTGATATTCCTGTCAGAAAACAATGTCGCATGTCCTACAACATCAAGCCCTTCAAAGATAAGATATTATTTGATGTTTCTACCCTTGAAGTTTGTGATTTTATTTTGGGACAACCTTATTTATGGAAATATCATGTTGTATATGAGTCTAGGCCTTGTAGTGTTTTTATTAATTTGGACAAGAAATTGTATAGGATACCCAGGGTAGTCCCACCTACTGTAATTTCATTGATCTTTGCCAAGAAATGCAAGAAAGTCATCTCTCAGACCAGGAAATTTTTCTTCGTGTTTCACTCTCAAAGTGAGCAGAAGGTTGCAGCCACATGCATGGCCTCCACATACGAACTCTCCACACAATAGAACTAAGTGGATAAGGTCGTGGAAGAATACAAAGACATCTTCTCCTCACCCACTAGGGTACCTCTACACTGTCAGGTCAAGCATCCAATCGATCTGACCCACGGTGCACCACTACCCAATGGGCCATTCTATTGCTTCTCTCTATTAGAAAATGATGATATCAAGTGTTAGATCTAAGAACTTCTCCAAAACGGGTGCATCCGACCCAAGTAATCACTGTGTGGAATCACAATTATTCTTGTGCAGAAGAAATGTGGGACCTAGCAACTCAACATCGATTACTAAACCCTAAATAAAATCACAGTCAGGAACCAATACCTGATTCCCTTAATCAACGATCTCCTTGACTAGCTCACGGGGGGGAAATAACTTAGTAATATTTATCTGAATTATGGATATCGCCGGGTCCCAATAGAGCTGAAAGATGTATGGAAAACTACCTTCAAGTCCATATAAGGTATTTTTGAATGGTTGGTCATGCCCTTTGGTTTGAGGAATTCCCCAACAAATTTCATGAGGATGATGGACGATATCTTGCAATCTTTCACCCATTATGTTTTGGTGGTGTATCTGGCTAACATCCTCATCTACAACAAGAATTGGGTGAAACACTTGAAGCATATTCAGCAGGTTATGCACACTCTACGGTAGCACAATATATATGCAAAATTGGAAAAATGATCCTTCAACGTGGACAGGGTCTAGTACATGGGCTACATTGTTGATGAGCATGGGGTGCATGTGGATCCAACCAAGATCCAGGTCATTCGTGACTGGTCAGCCCCAACCACACTCACTCAGCTTCGAAGCTTTTTAGGCCTTGCCAATTTCTCTTGCAAGTTCATGTTGGGATTCTCCCATATTGCATAGGACCTCAGCTAAGTGAACAAGGGCGTTGGTAAGGAAATGTTTGTGTGGGGCCCATCACAACAAAAAGCGTTTGATGATTTGAATCATTGCTTGTCCTCAGCCCCAGATATTTCATTACATGACTTGCAATAGACCTTTGAGATTGAGATAGATGCTTTAGACTATGATGTGGGCATATTTCTCACTCAGCACGAGCACCCCATGGCCTAAGATAGTGAGACACTATCATATGTCGTTTGTAAGTACCCTACTTATGAAAAATAAATTTACTTCATTGTGCAAGCCTATCGTCAGTTGAGGAATTACATTCTCATGAAGGAGACAATCATCCACACCAATCATAATCATATATAGTTCATACATACTCAAGGAAAATTTTTGAATGACCTCCATCAGAAGTAGTCCATATACTTGCAAGATTTCCACCTCAATATCAAGTATAAGACAAGAATCACTAATCGCATCGTTGATTGCCTCAGACGTCCACCAGTTGCAGCACTCACCATGATGTTAGACTCTGTTGATGGGTCTTAAATCCCTTGATTCAACAATAGGAACCAAAATCGCCACCGAGGCCCAATTAGACTCTGCAGCGTTTGGTATGGAATGGTTCTCCAGATCTTGTGATCTGGACAATTTATCGATGGGCTTTGTGTTTTCTTGTGAAGGCTCTCCCTTCAAGTGGGACTGTTCTTTTCTATATTTTCTCTTGAGTGGGACTAGTTTGAGAGATGAAAGCCAACATAAGCCAACTTAACAAGTAACAGGATCGAGTTTCAACTACTGGGAAGAGGCGGATCTTGGGATAACCCGATGCTCAAACATCTAGGAAGTGATTCTATGCCAAAGGGCCTAGTACTAATACATTAACCAAATGAACATCGAATTATTTTCTAAGAAAAACTAATTAACAGAAAGAAAACACATATGTAATCAAGATCATGGTAATAAAAATAATTCATCTACCATAATAGTCATCACAAAAAAACACAACGATTTATCTTCAATATTAAGCAAAGAACATCAAAAAATTGCACCAGGTAACTTGACAATGGAATTAATTGCTCTTACTCATTTACTGCATCATTCATGGAACAGGATAGGAAGTAATTCTTCTCCAACTCCAATCACATACATCTAATGAAAATAGATTGGCTTTGGTTGAGAAGGACTTCTCAATTCATAGCAGTCTCAAAATAATTATCAACAACCAAAAAGAAATAGTTCTTACAACAACCATCAACCCCTGACTAACTGGTTGATGTCTCTATTTATAATATAAAATTCAACCGAAATTAACGACTAAATACAGTTTGAACCAACAAAATATCACCACGTGGCGCGGTCACCCAACAGTTTCTTTAATAGTTCATCTGGGATCTTTCTTGAAAGGAATGACTTTCTTCATATTCAGACCAGCTGATAAACAGCTCTTCTTAGGTTTGGGCCCATGGGAACCTTTGTTGTTCCATTGGGGCTTCATATACTCCTCTGATATCTACTGCATGCATTCAATACTTTAACAAACTGGCTTTTAGTAGTTGCACCATGGTTCGAGCTCTGATTGGGTTCTCTGCGAATTGTTGCACTTGTCCTGGATTCGCATCGGCTATATTCACGCATTCTTCGGTACATAGAAAGTCTTGTTCGGCGTACAACTTGACCACCTCGCTCAAGTCGATAAAATTATCGAGCACGCCGTATTCGGGGAGAACAAAATCCCTTATTGTGTCGATAATCTAGCTTCGGTGTACCTTACGAGTCCTTTGGAGAGGCCACAAGATGAGCTCTATTTGGTAATCGGAAAAATTCTTACCTGTAAATCAAGATAGAGGAATTTTAGCGATTTAAGTAACCTGTGATAGGACATAAACAAACCAAAAAGACTAATATGTACCTGTGTAGCCTGCTAGTCTCAGTCATTTAATATATACGTGATCTCAGTCGCTCCTTCGTACGACCTGTGATGACCTAGTCGAAGTCGTCGCTCCTTTTGGTTAAATGAACTATGTCAGTATATCATGGAATGGCAAATCAAGTAGGGCATCCATGAGCCTTTTTTTTTAAATCGTCATAGTAATTACTTGACCTTTGGGACCGAAAAGAGGCATCGAAGGTGAGCATGTGCATGTATACTCCCAAAAGGTAGGACACCATAAATCGAAAGCCCTTAAATGCCCCCTAGAATCTATATTATCAAGCATGTAAAACATCATTCGTTTGAATAATGGAGGTCTGGAGAAAGATCGGAAGGGTCGTACCAGACGTTCTCTGTAACTTTGATCGACGACGTTTACATGCTATGAATTGCATCTGTCAAACAGTTGTGGTGTGTCGAGTCTTTAAACACCATGTCGTGAGGCGCGAGTGTTGCACTGGCATGCTATGTTTTACTCCTTTGTTTTTCTATAAATTTTGGGTATCTGTGGGAAATCTTATGCTTATGCCGATCTTATACTCTCTAGAATACCAATCTGGAAAATTCATATTGGTGAAGTCCTGCGTAGACATCCTTCATCACCTGTGGACGACCGAGTCACTACGTTGTTGCGTAAGGATCTCCTCCAAACATGGGACGGGGTCCGCGGGGTAGATGGAGCGCTAAGGCCCCACCATGTCTGGGATTCTTTCTGGTGCATCTAAGAAAGGTATGTTGGAAAACGCATCTTCTCATGAGAAGAAACTACAAAGAAGAGTAAGGCCTAGGAAAAAATTGATTAAAGGGGAGGAAAACCTCCTTTTGGTCAAGATAAGTATACATCTAGCCCCTGAGGGGTCTAGGAATCCCACCAACTGATCAGGGACGGTTGGGAATACTGGTAGAGGAGGTGGGAGGCGACAGGAAAAAGCACCAGGTTCTCTCGTCGAGAGCCCAAATCAACAATTAGAATGGGCTAAACTTGTGATAGGCGAACTCTACCAAGAGAATAGAGACTTGCGATGTTAATTGGTGGCAAAAGACCAGGAGATACTTTCGTTGCAGGGTCGCGTAGGAAGCACGATTTGGCTGCAGAAATGGCTTCGGGAAGCACAAGATACAATTATGAAACTGCGAGAGGCATAGCAAAAGGTGAGAGAAAAGAACAAAGTGTCAGGCGTGAGTAGAAAACTCAGGAAAGGTTTGTGTGTGGGGAGGTATAACGAGCGATCTGGTGCCTCACATTCTCCTTAGTGATTTGTTGGGAAAAATTCATTTTCTCTTGCTCTTCTGTTGTAATGATACTCATGTTTTCATTGTTACCAGACCGGTTGGTCGCGGTGTCGGTGTGGATTAGTTGTATGTGATCTAGCCTTGGCCAGAGCCCTTTAATACTAAGTATCGTAAGTATTACAAATGTATTATTCTTCTTTATGGATGAAAAATTAGAAAATTGACCGTGTTTTCTTATCATAATTCATTAGATTAGACAAGTTATTTGATCTTGTAATCATCGTTGTGGTATTGTTGGTCTATTGATATGTTTCCCTTTTGTGAAGTGTCTGATATCAAATGATGCTTTCATGGCGTTATCGACCACGAATCCTTAGAAATATTTTAATTGTGGAAGGTAATTGTTGATAAGTTAGGATCTTATTTGGGACCTTACTCGCATCGAAAACATTAATAATAGACTAAGTACTACGGGTGCCGATATTGGGTGGTATTTGAAAAAATAAAAATGACGCCTAAAATATATTGGGGGTCGGAGGTTGGTGATTGTACTTCCTAATTTGTGTGCCCTTTACTATTTCATTTTTCTGTCGAAACTAAATTGATCGGTCTTCGACGGAATCCTTCTGGGGATTGTTCGTAGGAAAGAAACGCTTTCATTGGCCGACGCCGATGAGGGTCGGTACTCAGCTATTTTGACTTTCCAAATGATTTTCGCCACCTTACCACTTTTACCGATGTCGAACCTTTGAAGCGTATTGGGGAAACTTCTGGATCGTCGATTCCTTGAGTGGTTGTTAAGTCCTCTTTATGGTTAAGATGAATATTCGTTACACGTTCAAATAAACTTCAATTAATTCAATCAGGAAACATATAAGATTAAGTGAAGGTATCAGTTTCATAACTGAAGTGAAGACAATCGATCCAAGAGATTGAGTGGTACCCAAAAGAGAAGAAAAGTCATAGACCTTGTTTTAGGGTGTGTTGAGTGCTCAACAAATGGAGATTCACTCGGTGAATGAAAAATCTATGCTTCATAACAAGCACACATTTATTCATACCTATATATATTACAAAATTATTTATATTATTATTATTATATTTTTTTTTTATTAATGAAAGTATCGTTTTAGGGCTTGACCATTCACTGGGAGGGCATCAGATTCCCCTCTCAGATTCTACAATCAATAGGTACCTTCCCCGATTTTTTTGGCCACTTGGAAAGGTCCAAGCCATAGGCTTTGAAACTTAGAATGTTTTCCCTCTAGTTCATTTGGGTTGTCCCACTTCAGCACTAAGTCTCCTACCTCAAAGTTATTTTCTTTAGCCTTATGCTTATCAAACCATCATTTCACTATCTGTTGATGAGATAGGAATTTTGACCTAGCCTTTTCTCTTTGTTCTTCTAGCATGAGCAGAGTGTTGATCCTCTATTGCATGGATGATAAGGGTTCCTCATTGGAATCTTGGGCCAATTGGAGAGATGGTAGATAAAGCCTGTTTGGGAGGATGACTTCCTGTCTGTAGACCAGAAAGTATGTGGAATTCCCTATAGCTTCCTTGGGTGTGACTCTATTAGCCCATAGAGCATTATGGATTTGGTTGTGCCAATTTATTTTGTTATCTATAATTGTCTTCTTCAAAATTCTTACCAGATTCTTATTAGTTAACTCTGCCACACCATTTCCCTGAGGGTAGTAATTTGCAGAGTACTTGATCATGATCCCTTTGTCCAGAGAAAACTCTATTAATAGGGTAGAAGAAAAATAAGTTTCATTATCAAAGACTAGAATAGAGGGGACACCAAACATTGTGATCAGTTGTTGTTCTATAAATTGGATTACTACCTTCTCATTTACATGAGTCAGAGGAATGCCCTCTACCCATCTCGTGAAATAGTCAGTAGTAGTAAGAATGTACTTGTATAGTTTTGAAGAACTAGGAGTAATTTATCCTATGATATCCAACCCCCACTACTCAAAAGGCCTGGAGATAGTCATGGGTTGAAGCGGGTTGTTTCCCTTTTCTCCTTTCTGACACTTGTTTGACAAGTCTTACAGTTCCTAGCATGAGTATGAGCATATTTAAGCAAGGTGGGCCAGTAATAGTCGGCTCTTAGAATATTATGAGCGGTAGTGTTCCCTGCAAAGTGTCCTCTAGAAGGGCCATCATGGATTTCCTTCATCACCTTGTCAGCGTCTTCTCGTTTGAGACGTCTCAATAGTACCCCATCATAATTGATTTGGAAGAGCACCGAATTTATAAGGCGATACTGTGCAGATTTCAATCTCAGGGCTCTCCTTTCCCTAGGGTTGAGGTTCTCGGGACAAGCTCCGTGATGTAAAAGATTAGCTAAATCCTTGTACCGGAATTATCGTCTTGGGGATATGTATGCTACTTTGTTGCACCATAGCATCATTTCATTTTCCCACCCAGGATCTTCATTTTCTTGATTCTGCACTTCGGCTGCGAGCTTACACAAACCTTTTCCTCTTAGTAGCTTGGCAATTTTTATATCTAGATCAAATTCTTGGACTACTGCCATCCAGTTCCCCCTTGTTTCCCCCATTTCTTGTTGGGTAAACAGGGATCAGACCGCAGGGTGTGGTACAATCACCTTAGTGTGATTCTTGAGAATGTAGGACCTGAAATGTTTTACTGTCTTATAGACCGCGTATTTATGTTTGTCTATCGCGGGATAATTGAGCTCAACTAATTGAAGATTAGTACTCATAAAGGACACTGGGGCTTCGTTGTTGTCATCGTCCTTCTAGGTTAAAACCGTCGCTAGCGATTGGTCGGAGGCAAAAGTATAAAGGAAAAAGTCTCTATTAAAATCGGGACTTCGCAACAATGGAGCCCGGAATATGGAGGATTTGATATTGTTGAAATATTTTTTTCACTCATCATCCCACTTAAATTCAACATCCTTACGAATCATCTTTTGTAAAGGTTTGATAATTTTGGCGAAATCTGGAGTGAATTTCCTCACAAAATTGATTTTCCCGAAGAAGGACTGCATGGATTTCTTTTTATGATGTAGCGGGAGTTGGGATATGGCTTTAATCCTTTCTAGATCTATGTGAATCCCTGCTCGATATATAATTTGACCTAACAACTTACCTTCCTCAACACCGAAGATAGTTTTCTTAGTATTTAGCGATATACCGTACTTCCTGCATCTCTCAAAAATCTAGGTTAGGTGTTGGATGTGTTCTTCCCTATTATTTGAATATATTGTTACATCATCTAGATACACCACCAGAAACTTATGGATAAGTCCCCAAAAATCCACGTCCATCACCCTTTGGACGGTGGCTCCTGCATTGATTAACCCAAAAGGCATGTGTTTATAAGTGAAGGTTCCCCATTTGGTTTGGAAGGTGGTTTTTAAATGGTCTTCCTCTAAAACCAACACTTGGTTGTAGCCTGAGAAACCATCTAGTAAATAAAAAATATCTGAGCCCGACAAGGTCTACATGAGTTTTTCCATCAGCGGGACAGGATAATCGTCCTTTTCTGAATCTCTGTTCAGGTTCCAGAAATCTATGCACAATCGGATCTTTCCCAACTTTTTCCTTACTAGGACAAGATTTACTACCCAGGAGGAATGTCTAACCTGAAAAATTATCTTCGCATATAAAATATTCCTTTGTTCCTGATACATGAGGGGTTTCAAGGATGGGTGATACTTTTGGAGCTTTTGCTGGAAAGTTTTCATTTCGGGTTTCAAGGGGATGGTGTGTTGAATAATACGGGTGTCATACGTTTTCAAATCCTTATAGGACCATGCGAAAACATCATGGTATTGCCTGAATAATTTGAGGTAGGCATTCCTATCTCCCTTAGATATAGTTTTTCGAGATTAACATTCTCTGGTGCCTCTGGAGTCCCGAGATTCACAGTTTCATGGAGGGGGTAGGAGATACCAGTCTTCGCATTTTTGGGTCCTTTAAAATGATCCTTTAGATCAAACAGACTCTCTAGATTAGCTATCCCCCTTGGGATTGTGTGAGCCTTCAATTGTCCAACATATGGTCCTGCTTTAGGATTAGTTTCAGTTGTTTTCTCTTGGAACTCTTCATAATCTATGGCTAGGTCTTTGAAATTGTCTTGGTTGGTCAAGAAGTTTATGATTTACTCGTCACCTTCAAATACTTTCCAATTAGAAATATTGTTCGGCACCAATGGTTTGTAGAGAATATCTACAATGAACCGGGAAGCTTCATAATATTCTAAAGGCGACAGTCTGGAAGTGGCAGTGGATAAGGAGTCGGAAAGAGTTTTATTTGCTCTAGGTATCGCGATAATATTGAAAGCGTCAAAGCACTCTATTATCCTATGCACCTCCTACTGGTAATTCTTAAGATAAGGCGAATTGCAATGTATAATGTTTCTCACTTGCCTAACAATAATCTCATAATCATTGAAATACTTCAATTCCTTGACATTCAGATCTATGGTTTTCTTTAATCCTTGTACTAGAGCTTCATACTCGACAGTGAAGTTGGTACATTCGAATTCTAGCCTACAGGATAGGAAATAACGTCGCCCTTTAGGATTGATAAGGATACACCCTTCTCCTGACCCTTCTTGTGATTTGGATCCATCAAAGAAGAGGGTCCAAATATGTGAAAGGAAATCGCCCTTTCCTCATTCTATACTGATTTCTTGCTTACCGATCTCTTGTCACGTAAGCTCAATCGCAGTATTTTGGCAAAAGAGTGCATTCCCTATCGGAGGTAGTGGTTCCTCTTGAAATATTATTTCAGATTTTTGGGTAAGAGGAACAATGGATAGTAGAGGAGAAGAGTCCTTGAAGTGGGAATCACAATAATAATTTCCCAATACTGGGAAATCAGTAGACGCGGGTTCGTTCGGGGTTTCTAGGTCGATGATCGTATGCTTCAGATATCTTTCTCTATCAATTCTGATCATGTTCTTGTATACTTTTAGTGGTAACCAAAGGTGTGCCCAGTCCGTACTAAAATATCCATTCAGCTTCTCAGACTAGTCAAGACTCAGCAGTATTCCATATGCCTCTGGGATATCTACTACAATGATGTCAATTATTTGCACGAAATTAGGATGTGTTTCTATCCTGATCATTACATCTTTGAGTTCTCCCATAACCTTGACTTGGGTTCTTTCTAGTTGTATGACATGCTTATCAATTTGGAGAGGGACAACACCCAACTTATTACAAACTGCCAAGGGCATTACATTAGAAGATGCCCTAGAATCTACCAAACAATTGTGAAGATTTTGGTTGAAGACTTAAAACGTTAGAAGGAAGGGTGGGACAAAAGGTGTCTCCTTCCTTCCTTCTGTGTAGGTATTTATGGTCATCTTGCTCAACAGACTAGTTGGGGATAGGTTCTTCTGCTAACCATTTCCAGTCGTTGAGTCTTCTACAGAGCCCAAATCTTGCAATAGAAAGTATTTCTAATGATGAATTCTACAAATACCCATAACCGATCTATTATCATTTAGCTTCTTTAAATATTCGACTACGTTGTAATCTAGTTTGGGAGATTATTGGGTATGGATTCTTATAGGCTCCTTACCGGGGGTGAAAGGTATGTTCAAGTGATCAGGGATTAACTTACTTTGTGAGGCTTAGGCGACACTGGTATCTTTCAAGTCGGGTTGACCTTTACTACGTGTCTGTGCTACCGAGACTTTTGTGGGTTATTCCAAAGGTCTAAACAGATCATCCGAAGACGTGATCACGTCGGGATCCCATATCAACATGGTTGTGTATCGTAGTGGGTCAACCTCTTCCTAATTGAAAATATTCATGGTTGAACTACCTGACTGTTCGATCAGGGAGACCTTGTCCAGAAATGATTGACCATCAAATTCATGGTGTGTACCCATTGATGACATTCTCTTTCAGAGTGGTTCACTTGGTGATAAGTACAGAAAGAATCAAATGAAACATTTCCTAGGTCAATGTTTAAGTTGGTTGGGGGAGGTTCAATCTCTTTGAAAGGCTGGTTCCATTTGAAGAACTGCTTATAGGGATTTTGGCTCTGGTTTCCATCCCCTATGCTCCTTTTCATGTCTATGATTTCATTTGACAAATTCTTAACCATGCATTATAGGTCTTCTATATATCCATTACCTTTGATAGGAGTTTGTTCGGTCAATTTCCTCGGCGACCTAGTCAAAAGGAGACCCCTCCTGGGAGGGGCATGGGTTTCTCTCTTTGCAAGAGAGGCATGGCCTTCTTTAGATCCTTTCATCTGGAATTATATCATTTTGGATTCTTCAAAATTTTCCTCAAGGTTTTTCTTGGAGGATCTTTTTACGAACATAGAGATAGAAGTTGGGAGCGCACTAGCATAAACCTCGATTTTCAACTCTTGAGTTGGTTTCTCCACGAGATGGAATTTGTTTAAGATGGTCGTGAGTATTTCATTGAATTATTTGACCCTCTCTTTTTGGGTCATGGTGGCTGTGAACAACTCATCCATTAGGGCTCCTGTAGTATTCTCTTCTGCAAACTTATCTAGAAAATCCTTTTGGAACTTAGTCCAGCTAGTTATAGATCCCACCGGAAAATTAAAATACCACGTGGACGCTGAATTTTCAAACGTGTAGGGAAACTTTCTGCAGACTACGTCTTCATGTTGAATTTTCATAAGCCTAATCGTAAGTATGAATTTCTTGATATGATCCTCGGGTAAAACTGAATTTTCAGGATCATACTTGGGAAGCATCTTTTTTGGGTGCCAGGGAAGATTATGTACTCGTCCAGGGATGGCCACGAAATCTCCGGTCAACCAAGGTTGGTTGTCTTGAAGTGGAGCTTCTCTTTCCTCCTCACGAGCATTGTTCCCTTCCATATCTTCGGAGTCGGAGTCAAGCTCTTCTTCTTCCAAAAATTCGTCAGGCTCGGGGATGTTTTTGGTTGGCGTCTCGGGTATTAGATCAAGAGGTTCTTAGATTTTAGTGATCGTGAAATATATTAAGTCTTCGACAGAGTGTACGAAAACTTCATCGGGAGTGCTAACCACCAGTCTGTTTTGTTTTTTTCTTCGAGGGAAGATGGGAGTTAAGGAAACCACGTTGATTTGTCGGGCGTAGGATCTGGTGATTCTCTTGAATTGATTCACTTCCTCATGAGGGAGGGTGTAAGGTATTTCAGGGTGAAACGGTTCTTCGTCAAAATGGGGCGAGTTACCCACTTCGGGAGTACTCAGTAAACGTGGTTTGTCTGTTGGATGACTAGCCATGCATGTGGACCGTTATGAATCTGTAGGATTTTCGAAATGATATATAAATTATATATTAAGCCATTCATTCTCAAGCCCTCCTTCTAGCACCAATTCTATTTATGGGTCTTAAATACCTTGATTCAACAGTAGGAACCAAACCCGCCACCAAGGCCCAATTAGACTTTGTAGCATTTGGGATGGAATGGTTCTCCAGATCTTGCGATCTGGCCAATTTATTGATGGATTTTATGTTTTCTTGTGAAGGCTCTCCCTTCAAGTGGGAATGTTCTTTTCTTTATTTTCTCTTGAGTGGGACTAGTTTGAGAGATGAAATCCAACATAATCCAACTTGACAAGTAACAGGATCGAGTTTCAACTATTGGGAAGAGGCCAATCTTGGGATAACCCGTTGCTCAAACATGCAGGCAATGATTCTATGCCAAAGGGCCTAGTACTAATACATTAACCAAATGAACATCGAATTATTGTCTAAGAAAAACTAATTAACAGAAATAAAACACATATGTAATCAAGATCACGGTAAGCAAAATAATTCATCTACCATAACATTCATCACATAACAACACAATTATTTATCTTCATCATTAATCATAGAACATCAAAACATTGCACTAGATAACTTGACAATAGAATTAATTTCTCTTACTCATTTACTGCATCATTCATGGAACAAGATAGGAAGTAATTCTTCTCCAACTCCAATCACATACATCTGATGAAAATAGCTTGTCTTTGGTATAGAAGGACTTCTCAATTCATAGAAGTCTCAAAATATTTATCAACAACCAAAAAGAAATAGTTCTTACAAAAACCATCGACCCCTGACTAACTAGTCTATGTCTCTATTTATAATATAAAAGTCAACCAAAATTAACGGCTAAATACAGTTTGAACCAACAAAAAATCGCCACGTGGTGCGATCACCCAAAATTTTCTTTAACAGTTCATCTAGGATATTTCTTGAATCAGATGAATTTCTTCATATTCAAACCAGCTGATAAACAGATCTTCATAGGTTTGGGCCCATGGGAACCTATGTTGTTCCATTTGGGATGCATATACTCCTCTGATATCTACTGCATGCATTTGGTACTTTACCAAACTAGAGTTTAGTAGTTGCAACATGGTTCGAGCTCTGATCGGGTGTTCTGCGAATTCTTGCACTTGTCCTGGCATCAGATCGACTATCTTTGCACATTCTTCGATCCATAGAGAGTCTTGTTCGGTGGACAACTTGACCACCTCACTCGAGTCGATAAACTTATTGTGGGTGTCGTATTCAGGGAGATGAGAACCCCTTATTGCGTCGATGATCCAACTTCAGTGTTCCTTATGAGGCCTTTGGCGAGGCCACAGAATGAGCCCTGTTTGATAATCGGGGAAAATTATTACATGTAAATCAAGATAGAGGAAGTTTAGTGATTTAAGAAACCTATGATAGGACATAAACAAACCGAAAAGACTAATGCGTACCTATGTAGCCTGCCAGTCTCATTCATTTAATACTTACGTGATCTTAATCGCTCCTTCATATGACCTGTGATGACCTAGCCAAAGCCTCCGCTCCCTTTGGTTAAATGAATTATATGAGTATATCATGGAATGGGAAATCAAGTACAACATCCATGAGCGTTTTTTTTTTAAATCGTCATAGTAATTATTTGATATTTGGGGCCGAAAAGAGACATCGAAGGTGAGCATGCGCATGTATACTCCCAAAAGGTTAGACACCATAAAAGGAAATCCATTAAATGCCCCCCAGAATCGTTATTATCAAGTGTGTAAAACATCATTCATTTGAATAATGGAGGTCTGGAGAAAGATCAAAAGTGTCATACCGGACGTTCTTTGTAACTTTGATCGATGGTGTTTACATGCTCTATATTGCATCCATCAAACAACTGTGGTGCATCTTTAAACACCATGTCGCGAGGTGCGAGTGTTTCACTGGCATGCTATGTTTCACTCATTTGTTTTTCTATAAATTCCAAGAGTTCTGTGGGAAATATTACGCTTATGCCGAGCTTATACTCTTTGGAATTCCGGTCTGGCGAATTCATCTTGGTGAAGTCCTACGTAGACATCCTCTGTCACCTACGGATGACTAAGTCACTACGCTACTACATAATTGGATCTCCTCCAAACATGGTACAGGGTCTGCAGGGTAGCTGAAGTGCCAGGTCTGAGCCCCAGCGTGCGTGGGATTCTTTCTGGTCAGCTTCCCATGTCCTTGAAATTCCAACAAGAGGTGCAGGTTTTGTCTTGGAGATGGTGTTGGCGTCCTCAGCGAAGATTGAAGCTAAAAAGGGTGCATCTGAGAAAGGTATGCTGGTAAACGCACCTTCTCATGAGAAAAAACTATGGAGAAGAGGAAGGCCTAGGAAAAAATTGAGCAAAGGGGAGGAAAACCTCCTTTCGGTCAAGCTAAGTATACATCCATCCCCTAAGGGGTGTACGATGCCTACCAACTGGTCGGGGAAGGTTGGGACTACTAGTAGAGGAGGCAGGAGACCATAGTAAAAAGCATCAGTTTCTCCCATTGAGAGCCCAGCTCTGCAATTATAATGGGCTAAACTTGCGATAGCCAAAATCTACCAAGAGAATAGAGACATGCGGCATCAACTGGAAGCAAAAGACCAAGAGATACCATCATTGCAGGGTCACGTAGGAAGCATGGTTTGGCTACAGAGATGGCTTTAGGAAGCACAAGATACAATTGTGCAACTGCAAGAGGCGCAGCGGGCGGCGAGAGAAAAGAACATAGTGCAGGGAATGAGTAGAAAACTCGGGAAAGGTTTGCATGTGGGGAGGTATAACGAGCGATCTGGTGCCTCACATTATCTTGTGTGATTTTTTGGGAAAATTTCCTTTTCTCTTGCTCTTTTGTTGTAATGATACTCATCTTTTCATTGTTACCGGACCGGTTGGTCGTAGTGTCAGTGTGGTTTAGTTGTATGTGATTTGGCCTTGGCGGGAGCCCTTTAATACCAAGTATCAGAAGTATTACGAATGTATTATGCTTCTTTATGGATGCAAAATTAGAAAATTGACCATGTTTTCTTATAATAACTCATTAGATTGCACAAGTTATTTGATATTGTAATCATCGTTGTGGTACCGTTGGTCTGTTGATATGTTTCCCTTTTGTGAAGTGTCTGATATCAAATGATGCTTTCATGGTGATATAGACCCCGAATCATTACAAATATTTTAATTGCGAAAGGTAATCGTTGATAAGTTAGGATTTTGGGACCTTACTCGCACCGAAAACATTAATAACAGACTAAGTACTATGGGTGCCAATATCGGGTGGTATTTGAAAAAATAAAAATGACGCCTAAAATATATCGGG
Organism: Picea engelmannii; assembly: GCA_009831015.1. Classification (NCBI taxonomy): domain Eukaryota; kingdom Viridiplantae; phylum Streptophyta; class Pinopsida; order Pinales; family Pinaceae; genus Picea; species Picea engelmannii. The sequence goes on along the minus strand of ML788035.1, from coordinate 109,677 downwards.
GGTCGGAGATCGGTGATTGTACTTCCCAATTTGCATGGTGTTTACTATTACATTTTTCTGTCGAAACTGAATTGATCGGTCTTCGGCGGAATCCTTCTGGGGGTTGTTCGTAGGAAAGAAACGCTTTCATCAGTCGACGCCCATGAGGGTTGGTACTCATCTATTTTGTCTTTCCTAACGATTTTCGCCACCATACCACTTTTACCGATGTCAAACCTTTGAAGCGTATTGGGGAAACTTTTGGGTTGTCGATTCCTTGAGTGGTTTTCAGGTCCTCTTTATGGTTAAGATGAATCTTCGTTACACGTTCAAATAAACTTTAATTAATTCAATAAGAAAAAGTATAATATTAAGTGAAGGTATCACTTTCATAACTGAAGTGAAGACAGTTGATGCAAGAGATTGAGTGGTACCCAAAAGAGAAGAAAAGTCATAGACCTTTTTTTAGGGTGTGTTGAGTGCTCAAAAGACTCATGCATCCACGAGACCTTAAGATGTACCCAAATATATCAGAGATATCATGTCTTCACTACCACCAACCAGATGTTGGGCGCAAACATAGTTGTCATTGATTTACATCTTAGGGATGGGTTGTTGTTCCATCTGGTCCATATTTGTGTTCCATCAAGTGAGAGAGAGAAGATTATTTGGGAAGCCCACTATAGTCGGGTGGAAGGACACTTTAGCATAGAAAAGATAGTGGTCATGCTGCAAACATCATTTCTATTGGCTAAAACTTCGACAGGATGTCAACAAGTTTATCAAGTCCTACACTACCTACGCCATTGCCAAATCGGACATTAAGAAACAAGGAATGTATGCCCATATTCATAATATTGAAAGGCCCTAGGAACCCATATCGATGGACTACATGTCGGTCCTTCCATCAACCAAATAGGTAAATAACTATGTTTTTGTGGTGGTGGATCATTTTTCTAAAATGGCGATCATGGCCACCTATAAGAAGAGAATCACAGTAGAGGCCAATGCCAAGCTCTTCTTCAAACAAGTGTGGGAACATTTTGGGATACCATAAACCATCGTATCATATCAGGACAGTCGGTTCCTCAACACATTTTGGTCGAGACTATGGTCACTGTTGGACACCAAGCTTACCAAATCCACTGCCTTACACCTCTAGACAAATGGCTAAACTGAGGTCATCAATCGGATGATCATGCATATCATGCGCATGTACAATTCCAAGCATCCCCAAACATGGGATCAGAGAATTCCTTATGTTCAGTACGATTACAACAGAGCCATGCATAGTTCAACCGGCCATATCCCCTTTCAGGCGGGATTCAGACTTCAAACATTCAATCCCATGGATGTTTTACTACCCCTTACGGCGACCCAGACAAACTCATCCCATGCTCAACTGAAGAAAACAAATCTACCCGATTCATTGAGCGGATCCAGGACATCCATCAAAAGGTTGAAAATATTTTGTAGAAGTTCAATACAAAGTACAAGTAGCACCATGATCAACATCGGGTGCCACACAAGTTTTAGGTGGGGGATAAAGTTTGGTTGCACTTGCAGAAAGAACGTCTTAAAGGGCCCCATCAGAATCTTTGTCCACTCCAATATGGACCTTATACCATCACCAAGGTTTTGGGTGACAATAATTTTGAGCTCAACATTCCCCCCTTCCTTGTCTTGCACCCAGTGCTTAATGTTGACCTCCTTTCACCATTCTTTCCAACATTGTTGGAGACCTCAGACGTAGCAGAAACGTTGACACCAATAGAGCTCAACCCCGACTACATGGAACATGCATCCACTGATCAAATTGTGGACACACAGGTCAAGGGAAATCTCCAACATAATTTTCATCTTTATCATGTTGTCAAAGCAGGGCATCTTCTGCACCAAGGCAAGTGGCTCACCCGGGGCCAAATTTAGCAGAACTCTCCTCATTTGATGGGGGAACTCAACACAATGGAGACCATTATTTCATAAGGGGGGAGGATTGATCCAGGTGGATATCAGTTTCCACCCACCTATTCCAACTTTCTCACATACATATTCCGTCTTGGTAGTTTCATTTTTCATCTCGACAATATTTTTCTATCTTTTCAAGTTCCAAACTTTCGGGGCCATTTTGAGGCCCTAAACAACGTTTTTGGGCCCACCACAATCACACTTTAATTGAAGTTAGAGTGTAATGGAATAATGTGTATTCCTCGTATCAACCTTTCCAATGGTATATTATGCACCTAAAATGAAGATCGTATGAAAAAGGTACAACCCCAGGAAGTTGATGTACCAATTTACCCCAACGGGGCCCACATGAATTTTGGTGCTTCATCTCCTAGGGTTAGTATTTTGGATTTCTAGGGATTTGGCATTCATTTTAAATGTAAAAATTCCTTTGGAGCCTAATTTTACTCATATTCTTGCGAATGAGTGCAACTCTCACATCTCTTCTTAGAGATAAGCCACCACCATTCTAGCAAGCTTGTTTCAACCCGCATTTTACAGTTTCAACATATTTCCCTATTGAATAGAATCCAAGTTTTATTGTATCTCTATTATTTTTCATTGTATCTATGTGTTAATAATATCGATATATATTCATTTCATTATTCTCATAAAATCCGGATCATTTGGTCCCCAAAATATCTTACTGAATGAGGAGATAAAAAATTTCCTCTACCTTCTACATGGAGTAACATTTTTACTTACATGGAAGTTGTTCTTTCAACCCTATCTGTCAAAGCTTATGCTACCCTATCTAATAGTACTAGAATTATTCTACAAAATTATATTTTCTTCCAACTCTACTTGATCTTCTGGTGTTAATTCCTCTATTGTAGGTGGGACCTACTCCTTAGTTTCCCAATACAACATGGAAGGCTCATAGAGTTTCATATTTTCCACATTCACTCTTGATTAAATGAACATATATGGGGGTAGAATGATTTTATGGGAATTATCACCCACTTTCTCCAATACCTCAAAAGGACCATACTATAGATCCTTGATCTTCTTACCAGGACCATGTAGCCTTTCTTTATTCAGCTGTGATCCAAAATGGATCCAGGAATGCCTAAAAATAAAAGTTCTTGAAATCAGATGAAATGAGCGACATTGTGTCTAGCTCGTCGCGTTGATTCCGCCCATATAATTTTTTTCAGTAATGGACATTGTATGTGAAATATATCGCATTCTGGCCGATTTCCCAAACAAGCAAAACGTCAACTGGTCAAAGTCAATAGGTTGTATTGCTGACGTCAGTAGTACGACAGGTGACGTCGGCATGACATCATGAAGATTTCATCATACTGATGTGAAATCACCAACAGGTGACACATGTCACTCAAAATTGGCATTTTCAGGATGTGTTGGCACTTGTACGAATTTGACATGTGGCACTGTACGGATGACACATGGCAATCCATACATGACTTGGCCCAATAGCAGGCTGACATGTGGAAGTACAGATGAAAGTTGGGTTGTACATATGCTAAAGTGAAAGGGTGAATGTGCAGTACATATGATGACGTGACACGACCCGTGGTTGTACGACAGGTGACGTGGAAAGTGACTGGGTTGCATGAAAGTTGATGTGGCAGCTGACTAGGTTGTACGACGGTGACATGGCATGCTGATTGTATGTTGACTGTGCTTGTGATTGTGTGGTACGATCCAATCACAGGCTGACATGCAGCCCAATCAGAGGGTTTCATGTGGCACCCTAGATATTTCCAATGTCGGCTAGCTCAAAAATTTGTTATGGCTTCTGAGGGTTTCAAACCCCTAACCTCCGTGGGATCCAACGACTTCATGAAAGGGGGGAACAGATAAGTGTATTGTAGGACTTGTTACAACAAGCCACCACATTAATTTAAAATTTGACATGTGGGCATGTTAAGGGACAAGCCCTAGTAGGCAAGGGTTAGCCCCGACTAACCAAGGGTTGTGAATCTGGGGCTTAACCATATGTGTGCATGGGAACTTAAGGGCTTGGCCACATGGGTCGTAGCCACAAGACCAAGAGCCCAGACCAGAGAGGCCAGTGCAGCATTACTATACCATGGCCACATATCAGAGTGCATGTGACCAAGAGCCCATAGAAAAGGGGTTATGCCCTATATTTGTCCAATTTTGGGTTTTTAAACATTATTGTATAATTTTTATGGATTTTTCAGCTGTTTTTAATGGATGTTTCCCAATATTGGGAGATTTGGAGCCCGATTTGAGGCTAGATCTTGGGAGTAAGTTGGGAGGTTGATTACCACTTCAAATATATATAAACCATGGGTTCTTAGCAACATTAGAGAGGTTCATAAAAGGATAAATTATGAGGAATTTGAAATCCAAATCCATTTTTAAGCAGGGAAGCCATTGAAGAAGGGAACTTTCTGGGCCAATTCTGGGAGCTACGCTCAACTATTTTTAGTGTCGTAAGTTGTGTTGGATTCTTGAGGTCAAGAAGAACACAGAAAGACTAGCATGTAATCCATTTGACACTTTTCTGATGTACTTTTGAAGCATTGAAGAGAAATAAGAAATCCTCAGCCACTAAGACAAAGTCTCGGAGACGTAGGAAATCTTGTCGAACTTCGTTAACAAATTTGTTGTTATGGTTTGTTGATCTTTGTCCTTACATTCTAGTATGAATTTATTATTAGGGATGCTATGATATCTCATTATTTTATGATTCTTTCATCAATTCCTAATTGGATAATGAACTCATGCTTTAAAACTTAACGAAGTCTTTAAAAGATCATTTCGGATCAAGTGGTATTAGATCAGGTTGATGGTTGGTTTTTGAGTTTGCATCATTACCGGGGAAAATTTGAATCGTGGTGAAGGCAAACTTGTATAAGGGTATCCAGAGATTGGATCGATAAGGAGGACTTCTCAAACCGAGGAGATGGCATCAGAAGAAGTCATGTCTTAGAACGAGATCGAGTTGCAAAAAAACATAATTCGCCATGTCTGAGATAGTAAAGGTATTATATGAGGATTACTTGGAATGAAAGAGTCCTTTCCAAGGGGAATATTCTAAATGGGACAAAAAGGAAGAAGGAGAGGATCCTCCTAAACCTCCTCCTTCACCTTTTTCTTCTCCATCAGCTTCTTCTTCTTCAAGTACAAGTTCAAAATCCATTACAAGAAAACATTCCCATAAACATAAACATGATATGCCTTTTCTTAAGCTTGATGTGAAATTTGAATTTCCCATGTATGATGATGAAGTAAATGGTGAAAGGTTTGATAACTAGGTCAGACAGATGGAAGTTTATTTCAGTGTGAAACAAATCAAGGATGAGGCAACTCAAATCAAATTGGCATCACTTCGTCTATAGGCACAACACTCATCTGGTGGCAGAGTAAGTTGCAAAATGGCACGTAACAAGTGGGTAATGTATTTCCATCATGGAAAGATTTTTTTTTTTCACTTAGAAATAAATTTTATCCTTTGGGTTATAAAGAGAAGGCTTTAATTGAATGGCAAGGTCTTAAACTAAGAAACCGACAAACAATGCAAGAATACAAAGATGAATTTCATAACATGACATTAATGTTAAACATTCCATTGCATACCCAAGAAACTCTTATGAAGTATAAAGGAGGTTTACCTTCACATATTCGTAACACTGTATTTATGTTTGGACCTACTAATATTGATGAGTTTTTTGTTCAAGCAACATACATTGGAGCAGGGAAAATAGGAGTTGGTGTATCAAGGGAATCATATTCAAGGAAAGAGGACAAAAGAAAGGGGAATGGAAAGAAAGAAAATTTAGTGACAAGAAGGGAAGAGAAGATCTCTTGTAATCATTCCAAGAAAGAAAGGTATGATGATGACCATTTCTGGAAATTGCATCCCAAGAAGAGACCAAAGTTGTGCAAAGAGCGGAAAGGGAGGCAAATAGTTGCAGCAGCAACACGACCAACAGACTTGGTATATGATTCAAGTAATGAGACTAACATCACAACAGTTGGATTGATAGGTAAAATTGGTGATCAATATGATTCTAGATGCAAATTGTTTCACATAAGGGTGATAATGAACATACTAAGATCGATACACTGATAGATAGTGGATATCAATCTAACTTGATTTCAGAGGAAGTGATTAAACAAATGGGATTAACCACTCAGATGCATCATGAAACTTACTCACTTAAATGGATAAGCAACAATCATAAATTGCACATAACAAAACAATGCACTTTAAAGTTTTCAATTTCATCAAAATTTGTGGATGAGGTAACGTGTGATGTGGTGCCACTCAATGAATCTAGAATGGTCTTATGCAATCCTTATTTATATGATCGCAAAGAAATCTTCTACAGGGAACAAAATCAATATCACTTAATAAAAGAAGAAAATTAATATGTTGTACATGTTGTTAAATAGTTTGCTTAGGCATGTATTGTTGGTTTTCATTGATTTCAACCATTGGAGAGTGATATTGTAGATTGATTTCAACCCTTAGTGATTGATGTCAACCCCTGGAGAAAGTTTAGTAGCGAATTCCGGTAGCACAAAGGTTTGGGTAATGGACCCAAGGTTGTTTCATGTATAATAGTATGATTTTTAATATATTTCAAGGTAAGACTATTCTATATGGATATTAAATGTCATTCCATTTTTGGTGGTATGTGGAAC
>ML788034.1:284438-298707 GCA_009831015.1 Picea engelmannii | reverse complement strand
AGCATCAGTCACATATATGAGAAACACAGAGACAGATATTTCCCAAGGAAACCCATATAGGGTAAAAACCTCTTCTTCTTTATATGATAAGTATTATTTACATTCTTTACATTATCATACATATGAGCACCAACTCATTGTGAAACTACAACCTCTGTTTTGCAAGCTGCAACTTGCTGAGAGCACCAACTCTCTGTTTTTTTCTAGCACCCACTAGAAGGAAGCACCAACTCCCTGGTTTCTCTAGCACCAACTAGAAGGAAGCACCAACTCCCTGGTTTCTCTAGCACCAACTAGAAGGAAGCACCAACTCCCTGTGTTCAAGCCCCCACTTGAACCTCTGAGGACACCAGTCCCCCCTAGCACCTCCCAACCACCTTGGATTATGAATATGAAATACTGAAACCTATTACAGTGATATAGTGTTCAATAACAGCTTACCAGTCTCATCACTGTTCTGCAAGATTTTTCTACTCAGACTTCCTCATTGTCTTCCAGCATGCATCCACTGCCCATTCTGTTCTTTTTCTTTTTATGCTCTGTGCACCATGTCCATTCACTGCACATTTCTTCTTCTCTTCTATTCAGCGGCTGCACTCTTCTCCTTCTTCACGCATGAATCACCTTCTGTTAGCATCATAAGTCACTCCTGGATTTCTTGCAGGAGAAGAGCCCAACGCCCATCAGTTTTATGTCACGATTTGTTTAATGGGGTGATCAAATGGATAAAGACTCAAGAGGATATAGCTTTAACTCAGGAGACTGAGCCTGGTATGTATACAGCAAGGGAGGTCTTGATCCAACTTCCGTCAGTAAATGGATTAAAGGGTGGTAGATGGAAGACTTGTGAGAAGGGTGAACAAGACTGCCTCGAGCGACAGGCCTTCGAAATATTGAGGATGAACAACTCAGAATCCAAGATCCTCTTGGTCCAGAGCCTCAAGGAGCTGAAGGGTGACTCGACTAGATCCTCCAATTCCAATTCGTTCAGCGCTAAGAAAATCATAGGAATCGATTAGAAACAATGTAACTGTTACAGTGATCCAACCTACATCATCCTATAACAGCTACAACTCGACTGGATCCTCCAATTCCGAGCTATTCTAACACGGTAAACAAAGAGATGGAAAGAAGTTGACATCCATAAAGTAAGAAATCTCAAATGCCTTATACATTAACCAGAGCGACCAACGCTTCGTCAAAACTTTACAATCGGGAGCCTTGCTCAACCATTGATAGATTACAAAATACAAAGACTGAGTTTATATACTCAGAGAAATTCACCTAACATCGACGTGCTCAGTCATCCAAGGCTTGGTGTCCCTTCAGCCAAATTCAGACGGGTATTCTTTGTCAGACGCCACCTTAACTGCGTGTGGCTCCTGCAAGGGGAGTAGCTGAGCCATTAAGTGTCGAGATAGCATGTGCAAACCTCCTCCGGCTAGTCGAGAACTCGACATGGATTCTTTGGAAAAATGGGTACACAGGACCCTCTCGAGCAAACCGCTTGCCAGACCCTCCATACTTCACACTTAAGGAATGAGGAGAGGTTTCAACCACACCTTCTTGCCTTCATTTACTCCAAGTGAAGACCAGGATCGAGGTCGGATCTGATGGCACCTGGAGGTCGTGACGGGCCTCTCTGTGACTAAAATCTGACACCTTTGGCCCCTTTTTCACAACCCCTTTATTTTCTGGTGATCGCGGGCTATGACCCTGCGTTTACTCTTAAAGGCGCTTTCAGCATTCGTGAATAGGAAGGAGTTAATCCTTGCTTATCAGAATCGCGATGAGAAAAATGTCGAGATGGATTAATTGGGTGCCACGCGTCCCCTTAGATATGACGACCCTGAACTCACTCGGTGATGTTGTGGGCCCGAGTTCTGGACACTCCCGGCACCTCGCGCATCGGGAATATGATGGAACTGCTCCTTGTGCCTTGAAATCGTGATGGGAGAAATGGCGAGGAGCCTTAATCACATGCCAGGTGTCCCCTGTGGATAGACGGTTGAGATTGCTCTGTGATACTGCGGGCCCGACTTTGAGCGCTTTCGAAGCTTCGGGGTTTGGGGTTTCGAGATGTAGAATGACATGGAACTCTCGCCCTTCGAACTCCCGAATGCCAAAACGCTGACTTGGATAGATCTCGTGCCACGCGTCCTTTGGGATGGACGGCCACCATCCATTCTTGCACATAATATGGGTGCTATCCATTGTGCTAACCTCGACGCATCTTTGCTAACCGCAATTTCTCGTCAACCGTTGATCTACTCCTATGGATGAATCCTGACCGTGGATATTATAATCTTGCCCGCTAACTTGCTTGGAAGCCCAAAAATGAGATTTTTTCGTGCTGCGCTCTGGTGCTTCTCGAGCCACTTGTAGACCTGAATGCTCTCGTGCCTCAGATGAGAAATTTTACTAACATTAGGCTCCATGGGGGATAGAGTCGTCCCTGGATGCTCTAAGGACTCATTTTGCAGCTCGAGTGCCTTGCTATTGGGCTATGGGGTCATTTACTAAGCCGAAAAATAAAAATAAACAAGGAACCAAAAGGAAAATATTTACAAACAAAGGAGCCATCGAAGGCTCAAACAAAACATTTCTTCAGAAAATGCCCATTTACTGGGCTATTGAAAACTTCTTCACCCTCCAAATCCTGCAGCTGGTATGTGTTATTTGAGAAAACCTCAGATATTTTGAAGGGCTCGATCCACAAGGCTTCAAATTTGTCGTGCTTGCCCTTATCTTGATTGGGAGCATCCCACTTCAGTACGAGGACTCATGTCTGAAACTCTTCCTTCTTGGCCTTCTTATCAAAAACCTGCTTGATCCTTTGTTGATGGTCCTGAATTCTTCCCATTACCTGCTCCCTGGCCTTATGGACTTCCACTAGCTGATAAATCCTTCTGATCATGTCATCGGGCTCCTCCTGATAATCCTGGAGGAATTTTTCTACAGGAATGGCTAGATGAGAAGGAAAAACAGCCTCTGCTCCATAGACTAATTGGAAAGGAGAGACGCCTATAGATCTCTTTGTGGTCACTCGATCAGCCCATAGATAAAATTTCAATCTTGAATGCCAGGCTTTCTTGTTGTCTTCCAACAGCCTTTTGATGATCCTTATCAGACTTTTGTTGGAGGATTCTGCTAAACCGTTGCCTTGGGGATAATATGGGGTGGAGTGGATTAGTTTGATCCCAAATTGCTCACAGAACTTGGCTAACGGCTCATCCCTGAAAGAGTCTGTGTTATCGGTGACAATCTTACTTGGGCAGTCGAATATTGTGATGAGATCTTCCAGGAATCCGACGATTACCTTGTGGGAAGCACTCCTAGTGGGGATAGATTCAATCCACTTGGTAAACAAATCTGTAGCTGTCAGGATCCATCTGTGCTTCCCACTGGAAGCGGGGTGAATTTCTCCAATGAAATCTAGGCCCCATTGCTGGAAAGGTACTGAGACAACCACGGGATTTAACGGCAAAGACTTGAGTTGTTGCTTTCCTGCAAATCTTTGACATTGGATATAGGCTCTAACTCTTCTATGGACATCAGCGAACAAGGTGGGCCAATAGTACCTGTCTCTAAGAATGTTGTGGGCTGTGGCCTTCTAGAAATGGTGCCCTCCACATAGGCCACTGTGAAATTCAACCATGATCCTATCGGCCTCTTGTGAATTCATGCATTTTAAAAGCACCCCCAGGGGGTCTTTCCAGTATAAAATTTGATCGATAAGGTAGTATCTGACTGCCTTGAGTTTCAGAGCTCTTTCTTTGTTTCTTTGCAAGCCGTCTGGAGGCCGCAACTCTTGCAGAAAGTATATGACATCCTTATACCAAGGACATCGAGCCAATGGGGGCTCCCTTTGAGGGTCCATGTTAGACAGCCGACCCTGCTGAATTCCTGAGCATTCGTTGATGAAACTTATCCCCAAAGCTTGGCAATTGGCTTCAGCCAACAGCTTGGCTAAACCTTGACCTTTGATCAATTTGGTAGGCCTTATTTCCAGGTCAAACTCCAGAATTTTGGCTATCCACTTACTCCTCCTCTCGTCTATGTCAGGCTGAATAAGAATGTCTTTAACAGTAGATGAGGGGACATAGGCAATGACTTTTGACTGCAGGACATATATTTTAAATGCCTTGAGAGCCTTTACCAGGGCATAGGCCTTCTTCTCTGTAGTGTCATACCTAACTTCGGCATCCCTCAATGCTCGGTTGAAATAGGCAACAGGCTGCTCTAGCCCAACCTTGTGTGTTTGTAATAAAACAGCAGCCATTGTGTTAGGTGAGGCAAAGGAGAAAATAACGAAATCCTTTGAGTAATCGGGACTGATAAGCACAGGGGCTTCAGTCAGGGATTTTTTTATTTTCTCAAAGGAATTTCACGATTCAGAAGTCCACCTTACTTCATTTCCTTTCCTTAACATGGTTGTTATAAGTTTTACCTCCTCAGCAAAGTTAGGCACAAACCTCCTCAGAAAATTAATCTTACCAAGGAAAGATTGGACCTCCTTCTTGCACCTCGGGACTGATAAAGCTTGTATGGCCTCAACCCTGCTAGGATCGATCTTGACTCCTTCTGCTGATACTATGTGGCCTAGTAACTTTCCCTCCTGCATGGAGAACAGAGATTTCTTGGGGTTTAATGAAATGCCAAAACTCCTGCATTTCAGGAAAACCTTCCTGAGATGATAGCAGTGTTCTTTATCAGATTTTGAAAATACTGTGATGTCATCCAGATAGACGACCACAAATTTATCCTTTTCCCCAATGAAAGCTATGTCCATGGCACGTTGAAACGTTGCCCCTGCATTCATCAATCCAAAAGGCATCTTGGCATACATGAATGTGCCCCATGGAGTGGTAAATGTCGTCTTTTCCCTGTCCTCAGGTAGAACAGAGACCTGATTGTAGCCAGAGAAACCATCGATCATGGACATCCTGGATGATCCCGTTACCCTTTGCAGTATATGTTCCATCTTTGGTAAGGGGTAGTTATCCTTTCATGAGCTCCTGTTCAGGTTTCTGAAGTCTAGACAGAGTCTGATTTCTCCATTCTTTTTCCTTACTAGTACCAAGTTGGCCACCCACTCTGAGTATCTCAGTGGTACAATGATCTGGGCCTGTAGCAGCTTCTTCACTTCCCTCTCCATAATAGGCAACAACACAGGATTGATCTGTCTTAGCTTCTACCTAAACGGCTTTGCCTCCCCTTTCAACAGGATTTTATGCTCTATGACAGAAGTGTCATATGTTTTGAGATCTTCGTAGGTCCAGGCAAAAACATCAGCAAATTCCCTCAAAAGTCCAACGTATTCAGACCTCTGCTCCTTTGTCAGACTTCTCGACAATTTGACAAACTTGGGCTCACTCTCAGTGCCAATGTTGCACTGAATAGTACCAACGTCATCTTCTGAGATCTCCCCTTTTAATGACACATCATTTCTATCAAAAAGTATTTCCAAAGGAACCATTCCCCTTGGAATATGGTTGTTGGGGAGCTGCACGATGTTACGCTCTGCTATTTTGCTCAGAAACTTACCCCCATCAAGCTTTTCTTTAGAGACAGAATCTTGGTCGATATGCATCTCTAAAAATTCTTCGACAGTCTCCAAGAATTTCTTGATCTCGAGATCATCCTCGAATACCTTCCAATGCTTGACGTTGTTAGGTATGGAGGGCCTATATTTTACTTCCACGTCATATTTGAATTTGGGCGGCAAGGGTACTTTAAAATTTCTTGTTGATGTAGCCAAGGAATCTGCCACTGTGTTCTTTTCTCTTGGGACAAAAGAAATGTTGAATACTAAGAACAAACTGTCAATTAAGTCCCATACCTCATTTATGTAGCTTCTGAGTCGAGGATGCTTGGCCTGATAAGCATTTCTAATCTGCTGGACCACCAACTTTGCATCTCTGAACACTGCTACTTCCTGAATTCCCATTTCCCTTGCGACTCTTAACCCCAGGAAAAGAGATTCATACTCTGCCACATTTTTGGTAGCTTCAAATTCTAGTTTGTTTCATGAGCAGGTGACACAAAAAACACCCCAGCTCCAGCGCCTTCCCTGGAACAGGCTCCATCAAAGAACATTTTCCAGACGGGGGTGATGGAGGGAGGACATTCATGGGAAGTGGTGGGCATATTTCTGAGTTTTAGAAGAGGCTCGGGAGCATTAGTGAGTTGTAGTACACTGGAACCTAAATCAGTGTCCAAGGCAAAAATGGGATGGTTGGTAGGGTTGGCCTCATCACTGATTATATAGGCCAGTTGGGCTTCCCTATATAGCCTCTGATGCTCTCCTCCAAACACTCGGATAGTAGCATACATGAGGTCCATCTGCAAAGTTCCCCCCAGTCTTTTTATCCAATACCTTGATAACAACATACCGAACTTGGGGGGAACATCAACCACTACAATATCCATGACCACACTTTTCATGGGCAACTGAAACAAGGTCACGAAGAGGTCTTTGATAACTCCTAGACATTGAACCTTTCTGGAGTCAAAGGAATAGAGGTCATGATAGGCTCGGGTGGCTTCTAGCCCTAACTCTTCCATGATGGTTTTGGGAATGAGGTTGTGAGAAGCCCATGAATCCATCAAGAAGTTGTGCAGTACCTTGTCATGTATGTTCAAGGAAGTGTAGAAGGGAGGGGATGAGTCATTCCTGTCTTCTACCATAGGACCTAGAATAACTGCAGGATTTTCATCTTGCAAATTGATGGAGTATGTGGGAAGGCATGAGACCTCAGACTGTAAAATCTCAGAGAAACGTTTCTTGAACCCTTCATGTTTAATCAATTCGGTTAGGGGCACAGATATTCTGATCTTTTGAATTTTATGCTCGAAATTAAAAGAAGATGTAAGCTTCGGGATTTCTCTTATTTAGGGAACATGACTCTGGACTATGGGAGAGAGGGGTTGGGATTTCTTACCTCTGTGACTGTCTGCTACCTCATTAGCAGGTTTCTCTATTCTAGTGGACTGCTCAGGAACATCAGGTGCTACTGTCCTTTTCTTAGACCTCAGATCATACCTGCCTTGGTTACCACTAGCCTTGTCTCCCTTGCTCATTTCATTTAGTTGACTGTCCATGAGAGACTCCTCATATGCTGATTGAGTGAGATGAGGGAAAGGAGGAGTGTCTCCGAAGCAATGAATTTCAGGATAAAGCTCATATGTTTCCCCTTCTTCCCCCTTAGCCACAAAATTGTTTTGAAAAGAGGCATGAATTTTCTGGTCTTCTCTGTCTCTTCCCCTTTCTCTTTTCACAGTCGGGGAAGTAATATTGTTTGGCCTCCTAAAACCTCCTTTGATTTTAGTGTTTTGAGGGCCCTTGTATGCTTGCCTCCCTTCCACCTTCATTCTCTCCATCTCTGCAGACAGAGACTTCACCATCTTGGTCAGTTCATCTACTTGAGTGTGGGGCACCGATAAGCCAGAAGTTGAGGTTTCCGACCTTCCCTTTCTTCTATCTGCATCGGCCTTGTTCCTCAGTCTATCAGCTGATAATACATTGGAATCCATTTCTATGGCCACATATTTCATTTGAGCTAAGGAGGTGGCTCTTCTTTCTCTCAATAAAAGACAGAAATCGAGGCCAAATGCGCTAGCATAAGAAATCTTGGCTGAGGCTTCTGAGGGTTTTATTTCAGCAAGAATTTTATTATACATCTTATTAAATCTTTTGGAGAATTCAGAGACAGACTCTCCTTCCATCTTCCTCAAAGACCCGAGCTCTATCATGTAGTACATGAAATCCTTCTTATCTCCCCACTGTCTCAGGAAATCACTGTCCAGGGCTTCGATCCCAGCAATAGATCCGGGGGCCAATCCTCTAAACCACTTCCTCACCTCACCATCCAGGCTCTGGATGAAGATTGTCATCCAGACATCTTCATTTTCAATGTTCAGGTTGTCTGCATAACTGTAGAAAGCAGCCAGGTGCTCTTCTGCAGTTATGTCCCCTTCCCCAGTGAACTTGGGCATATACTTCAAGTAATCTCCAGTAGGGAGAGGATTCATAGGATGGGGTAGGACTAAGGGAGCATATATGGCATCGACTATGGCATACATTCTATTTAGAGGGGGATTAGCGCCAGCCATAGGAATATTAGGTGTGGGAAACTTGGAGGAGAAGGAGTTCGTGAAGGGGCTACTGGGACTGAGTCTCAGAGTGGAATGGGAAACAAAAGGGGATTTAAGGAGAAGGATAACGAGTTCAATTCAGCAGACGCTCCTCTTTGTGTAGGAGTGGTAATAGTAACAAGAGGAGTGGGAAAATATTCTGCAGTCCTGGGTCCACGCCAAAGTACAGCTTCAGAGGAAAGGGGAGTGACAAGGATTTCTCCCTCTAATCCCATACCAGGAGGGGAAAACTCAGCAGGAACACTCCCGAAATTTAGGAAATGGGAAACCTTAGTGAGAGGTCTATTAAGAAACTGAGGAGGAGAAAATGGAGTTCCTACAGAAGGAGATGGCGGATTACCTGGTTCAGCGATGGAAGTTTCTCCTTTAGAGGCCTTTCCTTTTCTGAGAACTACCTCTGGATCAGTTTCAGGTGTAGCTAGAGGTAGTTGTGGATGGGACCGCATGTGTCTGCCTATGAAAGCCACAATTAGCACAGCAGGTTCTCCATAGTGGAGTCATCACAATGGAGTCACCAGGTGCACAGTAGCAATCTTCAAAGGCTCTGATACCTAATGCACCTTCAGAATCAGAGGCTCAATGTCGTTCAATCCCGGGGAAAATTTTCAACTTCGTCCACGGCAACGGCGCCAGAAATGTTAGCATCAGAAGTCACTCCTGGATTGCTTGCAGGAGAAAATCCCAACGCCCATCAGTTTTATGTCACGATTTGTTTAATGGGGTGATCAAATGGATAAATACTCAAGAGGATATATCTTTAACTCAGGAGACCGAGCCTAGTATGTATACAGCAAGGGAGGTCTTGATCCAACTTCCATCAGTAAATGGATTAAAGGGTGGTAGATGGAAGACTTGTGAGAAGGGTGAACAAGACTACCTCAGGTGACAGGCCTTCGGAAGCTTGAGGATGAACAACTCAGAAGCCAAGATCCTCTTGGTCCAGAGCCTCAAGGAGCTGAAGGGTGACTCGACTGGATCCTCCAATTCCAAGTCGTTCAGCGCTAAGAAAATCACAGGAATCGATTAGAAACAATGTAACTGTTACACTGATCCAACCTACATCATCCTATAACAGCTACAACTCAACTGGATCCTCCAATTCCGAGATATTCTAACACGGTAAACAAAGAGATGGAAAGAAGTTGACATCCATAAAGTAAGAAATCTCAAATGCCTTATACATTAACCAGAGCGACCAATGCTTCATCAAAACTTTACAATTGGGAGCCTTGCTCAACCATCGATAGATTACAAAATACAAAGACTGAGTTTATATACTCAGAGAAATTCACCTAACATCAACGTGCTCAGTCATCCAAGGCTTGGTGTCCCTTCAGCCAAATTTGGACGAGTATTCTTTATCAGACACCACCTTAACTGCGCGTGGCTTCTGCAAGGGGAGTAGCTAAGCCATTAAGTGTTGAGCTAGCGTGTGCAGACCTCCTCCAGCTAGTCGAGAACTTGGTATGGCTTCTTTGGAAAAATGGGTACACAAGACCCTCTCGAGAAGACCGCTTGCCAGACCCTCCATACTTCACACTTAATGAATGGGGAGAGGTTTCAACCACCCCTTCTTGCCTTCATTTACTCCAAGCGAAGACCAGGATCGAGGTCAGATCCGATGGCACCTAGAGTTCATGACGGGCCTCTCTGTGTCTGAAACCCGATGCCTTTGGCCCCTTTTGCACAGCCCCTTTATTTTCTGATGATCGCAGGCTGTGACCCTGAGTTTACTCTTAAAGGTGCTTTCGACATTCATGAATAAGAAGGAGTTAATTCTTGCTTATCAGAATCGCGATGAGCGAAATGCCAAGATGGCTTAATTGGGTGCCACGCATCCCCTTAGATCTGACGGCCCTGAACTCACTCGGTGATGTTGTGGGCCCGGGTCCTGGACACTCTCGGCACCTCGCGCATCAGGAATATGATGGAACTACTCCTTGTGCCTTGAAATCGTGATGGGCGAAACGGCGAGGAGCCTTAATCGCGTGCCAGGTGTCCCCTGTGGATAGACGGATGAGATTGCTCCGTGATACTGTGGGCCCGACTTTGAGCGTTTTCGGAGCTTCGGGGTTCGAGGTTTTGAGATGTAGAATGACATGGAACTCTCGCCCTTCGAACTCCCGAATGCCGAAACGCCGACTTGGTTATATCTCGCGCCACGCGTCCTTTGGGATGGACGGTCGCCATCCATTCCTGCACATAATATGGGTGCTATCCATTGTGCTAACCTTGGCACATCTTTGCTAACCGCGATTTCCTACCAACCGTTGATCTGCTCCTATGGATGAATCCTGGCCATCGATAGTATAATCTTGCCTGCTAACTTGCTTGGAATCCCAAAAACGAGATTTTTTCATGCTGCTCTCGGGCGCTTCTCGAGCCACTTGTAGACCTAAACACTCTCGTGCCTCAGATGAGAAATGTTACTAACACCTTCAACAACAACATCCATAGCAACTCCAGTAGTAACTCCAACCCCATCTCTTCTTTGTACCATGTATATATAGCTTTTGTGCACCTTGTGCATGCAATATTCGCCATTCCTCTGCATGCTCACACCGCTCCAATTTCCTCCACATATCAAGTGATCTGCCTGATCATCATCACAACTCTTCAGCTTCTCTGGTGGTTCCCACCATGCATTCAGCATCACTAGGTGTTCTTCTAAGATTCCTCAGCCTCTCTGGCAGTTGAGACTCTTCATCTTCTCTGGCACAGTCGAGCTTATTCTTTATTTTTCAGTTACAGACTTCAATGCTCATCCACCTGTCAATCCCTCTAATAATCGTCTTCCTTCACTGGATGAAGCTTGGAGACTCTTCATCTCCTCTAGAAATCACACAGAGGTCTCTTCGAATTCTCTGGCAGAGACCATCAATGGTTTCTAGCAGTTACACTGCGAGGAGCAATATTAGCCCTCCGATTATGATCAAATTCACCTGCACCATTGGATTGGCTCCATGCGATATTGCATTCATTTCGGCATTTTGGCATTTGGTAATTTGGCATTTGGGTGACCAAGTGTCTCGACACTCCCAGTCGCGATCCCCTAAAAGGAGCTTGGTTGCTCTAGCTCTTTCCTCCATCTCTCAACAATGTGACCAAGGGTTGTGACCACAGCCTTTATTCAACAACTGCATTTGGTAATTTCACGTTTCAACACTTCGGCACTCCTGTGGTTATGTTTCTTACCTCTCCAAGTCGTGATTTGCAAAACTCCGAAATGGAGTCGGATCAACGGTCCAGAATCTTGGTGTATTGATGGTCCAAATCTTATCGTGAGTTCGCATCTCGCGATTCCTATGATGGAGGTTCTCGTCACTCCAAGTCATGATAGGTGAAGCTCCGATATGGAGCTTAGATCAACGGTCCATGTTCTTGGTGATCCGATGGTCTTGATATTTTTGCGATCTTGCATCTCGTTGTTCCTTAGATGGAGGTTCTCATCATTCCAAGTCGCGATAAGCAAAGCTCCGAGATGGAGCTCAGATCAACGGTCCACATTCTTGGTGATCCGACAGTCCTGATATTTTCACAATCTTGCATCTCGTTGTTCCTTAGATGGAGGTTCTCGTCACTCCAAGTCGCGATAGGTGAGACTCTGAGATGGAGCTGGATCAACGATCCAGAACAAACCTCGATCTGACAGCTAAGATAGTTTCACGATTTCGCATATCGTGAATTCAAGAGGTTAGGGAACCCTGTTCCTTTGACTTTCCAGTCAGCGACATGACGATATTTCACCACGTGTCCTATGATTCGACGGTCCAGATCTGATCTTGATTCAATGGCTCAGATCATATCACAATTTCGGCATTCTTGTTGCAAAGTGTTTCGACACTCCAACTTCCGGTATCTGAAACCCCGATAGCCAAAACTCTGAAATGGAGTTGGACCACCGCTTCGATCTTGCACTTTAAAGAACGTGCAGGTTCTTCCTGATCCAATGATGGTTGGACCTTGCGCTTGGATCTAACGCCAGAGATGTTTCCTCCATCTTTGCGCTCCTCCTGTCTGGATTCAAATCTGACGATCATCAAGAATTCTGAATGGGATCCAACGATCAATGTCGCTTCTCTGCCCGAGCTTATGCATCCTCCTTACTTAGAAGAATTTCTAAGTGTCAAAGGCCTCGACCTTTGATCCGCCTGAGATCCTAAGTACGCTATCTCTCTTGAGCTTTGGCAATGAGTTAACCTCGTCCCTGGTGCACACCTACGCACTGCGTGTGACTCTGTGCTAATTTATGTTGTTCCTGTTTTTCCATCGATGCACACTCTGATCTTTCCATCAATGAAAATCACACACTGTCTGTAAAACATGCCAACAATATCCCCCTTTGGCATTGATGGAAACAAAGGCACCCCTGTTCTTTTCTCCCCCTTTGACATCAATGTCAAAGAAAACACGCTCCCCCTGAGTTGTTGCATTAATTTTAGGAAGTATCAGATATGCAACCAATACAGGACTCCCCCTAACAGGATGGACTCTCTTAGATGTGATACGGGATGACACCCAGCTTCTGTCTGAGATATTTAAATGGTGTCTTGGCTAGGGGTTTAGTAAAGATGTCTACAATTTGTTCTGTTGTGGGAATGTAATGGACCTGAACAATCTGATTGGTGACCTGCTCTCTCAGAAAATGATATTTTATGGGAATATTATTGGTCTTGGAGTGGAAGATAGAATTTTTAGACACACTGATGGCACTAGTGTTATCACAATGAATTGGGATCGGTGCAGTGTATTTTACCTCCAAGTCTGCAAGTGCCTAAATCATCCATAATACCTGAGTGCAACAGGTAACAACAGAAATGTACTCTGCCTCTGTAGTTGATAAAGAAATGGAACCTTGATTTTTACTAAGCCTAGCTACTAAGGAGTCACCCAGGAAGAATGCTCCTCCACTGATGTTTTTTCTCTCATCAACACAGTTTGCCCAATCTGCATCTGAATAAGCAGTCAGTTGAAGATTTTGATTTTTGGGATACCACAGACCATAAGTCATTGTTTCTTTCAAATACCTGAATATCCTTTTGACAGCTTGCAAATGACTCTATTTAGGTGCAGCCTGATATCTTCCTACCATCCCTACAGCATGCATTATGTCTGGGTGAGATGTTGTGATGTACAACAGGCTGCCTATCATTGATCGATATGACCTTTGATCAACATCAAGTGAATCATCATCCTTGCTTAATTTACATCCAATTACCATAGGTGTACCCACAGATTTAGAATCTTCCATTTGAAAGCTTTTCAGCATTTCTCTTAGATATTTTTCTTGAGAAATGAACATCCCTTCGGACCTCTCAGTAATTTGCAGACCAAGAAAAAATGAGAGTTCTCCTATCATAGACATTTCAAATTCAGACTCCATGGCAGAAGCAAACCATTGTACCAATGAATCCTTATTACAGCCAAAGATGATGTCATCTACATAGACCAATACGATGAGCAAATCATTATCCTCTATTTTAATATACAGACTGTTGTCAGTTGTTCCTCTCTGGAACCCTTTTTCTTTGAGATACGTATCCAGTCTGTGATACTAGACTCGAGGGGCTTGTTTTAAACCATATAAAACTTTCTTCAGCTTGCATACTAAGTCAAGGTTATCAGACAGTTTGAAACCCTCTGGTTGTTCCATATATACTTCTTCACTTAAATATCCATTTAGAAAGGCCGACTTGACATCCATTTGGTAGACTTTAAACCTTTTATGACAAGCATAGGCAAGAAACATTCTGATAGCTTCTAATCTTGCTATGGGCGCAAATGTTTCATCAAAATCCAGTCCTTCTATCTGAGCATAGCCTTTACAGACTAACCTTGCTTTGTTCCTGATAACTTGTCCTTGCTCATTCAAATTATTCTTAAAGATCCATTTGGAGCCAATGACGTTTTTACCTTCATGTCTTTGAACCATCTCCCATGTACTGTTTTTCTCAGTCTAATCAAGTTCTTCATTCATTGCTTTAACCCAGTGGTCATCTTTGTTGGCTTCATTAAAATTCTTGGGTTCCATCATGGATATGAAGGCTATATGAGATTGTTCGGTGTTTTTTATTATCTTTCTCCTGGTTTGTACACCTTTGTCTTTTTCTCC
>ML788034.1:240665-281424 GCA_009831015.1 Picea engelmannii | reverse complement strand
CCACATCCCAGACATCTGCACCTAACGACATTATGTAGGTTCTCATTCTAACTTTCCAGAAGGAAAAGTTTGTTCCATTGAATAGAGGGGCCTTATTGGTTGAATTTCCTTCATGGCTTGACATGTTTAAGCTCTAGGATCTAACCTTAGATAAAAGGGGTTGTCTCTGATACCAATTGTTGGACAACTGAGAGGGGAGGTGAATTAGTTGTTACCGTGCTTAATCAATTATGCTTCTTTTAAAATATTTACAAGGCACTCAATGATGATCACAATAATGCAGGGAAATAAACAATGGCACATTCAGCATCAGTCACATATATGAGAAACACAGAGACATATATTTCCCAAGGAAACCCATACAGGGTAAAAACCCCTTCTTCTTTATATGATAAGTATTATTTACATTCTTTACATTATCATACATGTGAGAACCAACTCATTGTGAGGCTACAACCTTTGTTTTGCAAGATGCAACTTGCTGAGAGCACCAACTCTCTGTTTTTCTCTAGCACCCATTAGAAGGAAGCACCAACTCCCTAGTTTCTCTAGCACCAACTAGAAGGAAGAACCAACTCCTTGGTTTCTCTAGCACCAACTAGAAGGAAGCACCAAATCCCTGTGTTCAAGCCCCCACTTGAACCTCTGAGGACACCAGTCCTCCCTAGAACCTCCCAACCACCCTGGATTATGAATATGAAATACTGAAACCTATTATAGTGATATAGTGTTCAATAACATCTTACTAGTCTCATCACTGTTCTGCAAGATTTTGCTACTCAAACTTCCTCACTGTCTTCCAGCATGCATCCACTGCCCATTTTGTTCTTCTTATTTTTATGCTCTGTGCACCATGTCCATTCACTGCACAGTTCTTCTTCTCTTCTATTCAGCTGCTGCACTCTTCTCCTTCTTCACACATGAATCACCTTCAATAACAACATCCACAGCAACTTCAGCCCCATCTCTTCTCTGTACCGTGTATATATAGCTTATGTGCACCTTGTGCATGCAATATTCTCCATTCCTCTGCATGCTCACATTGTGCCAATTTCCTCCACATCTCAAGTGCTTTGCCTGATCATCATCACAACTCTTCAACTTCTTTGGTGGTTCCCACCATGCGTTCAGCATCACTAGGTGTTCTGCTGAGATTACTCAGCCTCTCTGGCAGTTGAGACTCTTCGTCTTCTCTGGCAAAGTCGAGCTTATCCTTTATTTTTCAGTTATAGACTTCAATGCTCATCCACCTGTCAATCCCTCTAAGAATCGTCTTCCTTCACTGGACGAAGCTTGGAGACTCTTCATCTCCTCTGGCGATCACACAGAGGTCTCTTTGAATTCTCTGGCAGAAACCATCAATGGTTTCTAGCAGTTACACTACGAGGAGCAATATTAGCCCTTCAATTATGCTCAAATTCACCTACACCGTTGGATTGGCTCCATGTGATCTTGCATTCATTTTGGCATTTCAGCATTCGGTAATTCGGCATTCGGTTGACCAAGTGTCTCGACACTGCCAGTCACAATCCCCGAAAAGGAGCTTGGTTGCTCTAGCTCTTTCCTCCATCTCTCGACGATGTGACCAAGGGTTGTGACCACAGCCTTATTCAACAACTGCATTTGGTAATTTCATGTTTCGGCACTTCGACACTCCTGTGGTTATGTTTCTTGCCTCTCGAAGTCGCAATTCGAGAAACTCCGAAATGGATTCGGATCAACGGTCCAGAATCTTGGTGTATTGATGGTCCATATCTTATCGTGAGTTCGCATCTCGCGATTCCTGTTATGGAGGTTCTCGTCACTCCAATTCGCGATAGGCGAAGCTCTGAGATGGAGCTCAGATCAACGGTCCACGTTCTTGGTGATCCGATGGTCCTGATATTTTCGCGATCTCACATCTCTTTTTTCCTTAGATGGAGGTTCTAGTCACTCCAAGTCGTGATAGGCGAAGCTCCGAGATGGAGCTCAGATCAACGGTCCACGTTCTTGGTGATCCGATGGTCCTGATATTTTCACGATTTTGCATCTCATTGTTCCTTAGATGGAGGTTCTCATCACTCCAAGTCATGATAGGTGAGACTCCGAGATGGAGTTGGATCAATGGTCCAGAACAAACCTCAATCTGATGGCTAAGATAGTTTTGCGATTTCGCATATCGCGAATTCGAGAGGTTAGGGAACCTCGTTCCTTTGACTTTCCAGTCAGCGACATGACGATCTTTCACCACGTGTCCTATGATTCAACGGTCCAGATTTGATCTTGATTCAATGGCTCAGATCATATCACGATTTTGGCATTCTTGTTGCAAAGTGTTTCGAAACTCCAACTTCCGATATCTAAAACCCCGATAGCCAAAACTCTGAAATGGAATTGGACCACCGCTTCGATCTTTCACTTTAAAGAATGTGCAGGTTCTTCCTGATCCAATGATGGTCAGACCCTGCGCTCAGATCTAACACCAGAGATATGTCCTCCATCTTTGCGCTCCTCCTGTCTGGATTCAGATCTAGCGGTCATCGGGAATTCTGAATGGGATCCAACGATCAATGTCGCTTCTTTGCCCGAGCTTACGCATCCTCCTTACTTAGAATAATTTCTAAGTGTCAAAGGCCTCGACCTTTGATCCACCTGAGATCCTGAGTACGCTATCTCTCTTGAGCTTTGGCAATGAGTTAACCTCATCCCTGGTGCACACCTACGCACTGCGTGCGACTCTGCACAAATTTACGTTGTTCTTGTTTTTCCATCGATGCACACTCTGATCTTGCCATCAATGACAAGCACACAATGTATGTAAAACATGCCAACAGCTCTTGCGCCCATTGTTTAATATGTGACATCGAAGTCAGGATCATTGTGATATAGTTGAAACCACCTGGAGGTCTCATGGCCACAAGAGTTGATTATTGTGGTTAGTGTTGCAAATAGAGGTTGAATGAGGTATTCAACGAATCGGTTGTTTCTACGCTTCTTGTATTTAATATTCATGTGGAATTGTTATAGGTAGGTGGAAAAATTTTGGTGGTGTTTATTTTGTAACTTTCCTTGCATTTGCATGAACTGTAGGGATTGTGATCAATGTGGATGATGGTCTCCTTCTCGATATCCTTTTGGTGGTGTTCATTTTGTAACTTTCCTTTCATTTGCATATCCTTGTCATAGGTGGGGTACTTGTGGAGAACATATGAGAGTGTCCCACTATAGTAGTCCACTAGATATCCATACTGAGTGAGGACTACACTGACAACATAGTTTGAAGCATATGTCTCAATATCAAAGGGTTGTTGCAGATCTGGGAAGGTGAGTATGGGTGATGAACATAAACGGTGTTTCAGATCCTAAAATTATTTTTCTTGTGACTTAGCCTAAAAAAACTTGGCCTTGGATCCACCCTTGGTGATGTGGATGAGGGGCCAAGCAGCATGAGATAATATCAAACACGAACCTAGGATAGAAGTTGGCAGAGCTCAAGAAATTGTGGAGCTTAGTAAGAGATGTTGAGACTGATCATTCATGAATGACTTGGATCTTAGATGGATCCACATGCACACCATGTTCATCCATGATGTATCCCATATATTGGATGCTCTACATGCCAAATGATAATTTTTATAGATTAACATATAACTTGTGGTGCCATAGGGTGTTGAGGACATGTTGAATGTGCTACAAATGTTCTACCCAAAAAAAATTTAAGAAGAGGTTGTCATCCAGATATATGACCACAAAAAAATTGGTGAATGGTCGTAGGATGTTGTCCATCATCTTCATGAAAGTTGTTGGATCATTAGTCAAGCCAAAAGGCATGCCCAACCACTAAAAAAATCATGCTTTGGACTTGAAGGAAGTCTTCCATTCATTGGTTTCTCAATTGGTACCTGGTGGTAGCCCAAATTCATATCAATCTTACTAAAGTACTTGGCAAAATTGAGTTGGTCAAGAAGGTAATCAATCTAGGGAATGGGATATTAATTCTTCACTGTGATTTTTTTTAGAGCTCTCTAATCAATACATAGTCACCATGTCCCATATTTATTTTGTACCAACACAATAGGTTTCTCGCAAGGTGAGTAAATTGGTTGAATGTGTGTTATCGGACTAATCGGTAGGTGCGGACACTAACAGATTTCCCTAGATCCACCTGGATCTAGAACAAAACAGGACAGGACATGACTCTTTCCCTAAGTTTTGACCATTGAATTAACTAAGAGGAAGGAACAAATAACATACCTTATTATCGCTTCCTAGGTTCTTTGTTGCTCTCGCTTTGCTCCGGTGCTCTCATGAGGTCAAGACCAAGACAACAAAAACCAACCAAAGTGAAGATAGCACAATATATTCAAATGTCAACTTATGTGTATGATCAAGGAATTACACAATAAAGTGAAAATAGCTTTATGCGAAAGGGACATGCCACTGTATCATATTAATTGAAAGTAAAGATTACAACCTGATAGCCTTGATGTTGCAAGCTTCCTTTCGATGGCTCTTGGCTTCGACACACACACTTGCTCAATCCTTGCATGAAGAAGATCAAATCCTCTTGATAGACTTGCTAGAGTCTCCAAGATGTTGTTCAAGCTAAGTCTTTCACACAATTATTCCACCAATTCTCCAATGAATCTTGCTTAACCTTTTCCATGAGAATTCCCTCAATATATAGGAGAGAATGAGATAGTTACTTGGATAAGAATGATCCCAAAATATCAGGGAATCCAGTACAAGGATAACCATTCGAATGCCAACCCATTATTCTAGAAGATTCCCTTCTAGAAACATCGAGAATTCATCTTTTTCCATGCTTTAGGAAGAGTTCGCACCCTGGCTATTCAACACAGTGCGAGAAGTTCGCACCCTGTCTTAAAGCAGCCTGCGAGAATGGGTCATTCTCGCACCCAAATATATTAGCAGCCTGCAAACCTTCTTCAAAAATGAGTTTTCTGGGAAGAGATGAAAGTAACTTTTCTCAGGAGAAAGTTCTTATGAAGAGCCTGAGTACACCATCATCAATACATCATCATGACAACCAAAATCATGGGTAACAAAATGCCCCCCAAAGTATGAGGTTGGAATCAGTGACAGTCGAAAGACTTTGTAAGTTGAATGTGTGTGTCGGAAACCAGGAGCACACCTAATTGGAAACCTGCGAACAACCAAGCATCTGCAGCATATCATATATACCAATTCTGAGGTAGGCATTCCCATACTCAGATCATAGACTGATGACAATTTTAGACATGGGTCATGGCCACCAATCATACACTGTGGATCCATGCCGTCAAAATATAGCATAGCCACCAGGAATACACTGTGGATCTATGCGAAAATATTCAAATTGAGACGACATAGCCACGAGACATACACAGTGGATCTATGTGTCACAAATTATATCTTCTCGATCACAACCTAGACAAAGAGATGATATCCAGGGTCTTCAATCTCGTCGCCCAAAGTACGAATCTAACCATGTGATTACATGTGTTGAAGTCGAACATGGCAGAAACCACTCGATTACCGGTCATTGATGAAATCGTTAACAAGTGTGAGGGAAATCACCATTGATGTCAATGACTCCCAAGGTACTCTAGTACAATCCATCGAGTGTGAATGAATGAGTTGAAGTCGAACATCCGATGGAATCTTTCGATCAGAGGTCAATGATGTAAACCCACTGTCAAAAGCGAGGAAACTTGCCATTGAGGCATGCAAGCTCCAAGGTACCAAAGAATTTCTAAGTCTTGATTTTGGATAATGAGCTGAAGTCGACATAACAAAACTCGTCACAAGAGGGCCTTGATATATCCCCCATCAATTACATGAAATGAGTAACAGATTTTGAAGGTGAAACAGAGTATTATGCAAATTGAACTGGACACAGGGAAGGCCGACACGGAGAGAATGGACAACTGCAGATGGCCGACTCAATAGAGGTTTCAGATGGACTTCTCTTGAACATATGAACGACACAACCAATGATTTGGCAACATTGACTCAAAGATGACACAGGGAATGACCTTGTAGAAAATCGAATGAGAGACAAATGGATTTCCCAAACCGGCTTCAAATGATGAATAGGGGGTGTCATGTTCAAGAGCGACACTTACTGCCAATCAATACGAAGATGAAAGCATATCCCTTTCCCAAATTTTCCCCCACCATTTCTGGCAAGTACCTCTTTATTTTTACGCAAGATTGAGGAGGATAACATATGCTTGTTGATATAAACTTATCCTTCGGATAAGACCTTCAGAGTATGTTTAACGAACCCTAAGAAGGAGTGGTTCGGTCCCATTATGGGTCTGTCAATGTTTGTTTAACGAGTCCAGAGATAGAAAACTCGAAGGTTTTTCATGATTATAGAGTTTGGAAAAACATTTAAAAGAGAACTCTCTTAGTTCCTTTTTCGTAAAATACTCTGATGAGACCGAAAAAGAGATAAATTATCGCTCACCAGATGCTTTCTTCAAATACTTTATCGAGCGTGAAAATAGCAAGGTCGCTCAGCTATCTTTTCATGTTTAGAGAGTCTGAAAAGAGCTTAAAGAGGACTCCAGGGGGGTTCCTTTTTCGTATAACCTTGTGGAGCCCGAAAAAGTGATAAAAGTATGCTCAATCGCGTTCTCATGTATTTTCGAGCACAATAATGGACAAAGACCATGCTCGAGTTTTTATACAAAAACCATAAAAAACAATCAAAACATGCGATGGAAAAAGAAAAATTATGTCCACATCCTGGTACATGACCATCAAAGTCATTATGCCTGCAAAAGTTACACTCAACATGGCATTAGGAATTAGGGTTTGATAAATAAATAATTATTAAAAAAACAAATAACATGGTAAAAGTAAATAAAAAGGAGTAAAACTCGTTTTACCATATCATTTTCACTTTTCACTATTTGAGCCCAAAAACCCCTCTTTTACCCTCGAAGTTCGGCGTCAGATTGCGGGAGTTACGAGCGTCCATTCGTCGAGTCATCAGCGACAATAAGGTAGACTCTTTGTTCTCTACTCTTTCATGGTTTAAATTTACATTTTCATTGGTTAAAAATTCATTTGTGACTTGATTTTGTGAGCCCTACTTGCACGTTGCCATTCTCGCAGGTGGGCTACACAGGACCTGCGAGAATGGGTCATTCTCGCAGGTGAGCCCATAGCAGCCTGCGAGGTTCTCGCACTGTGCCCAAAGGGAACCTGTGAGAACCACAAAGCCCAAAAAAATTTAAAATTTTACTCAATGAAAAAAGAACCAATCAATGAATAGAGTTGCTAATCTTCCTTTTTTGATTCTTATGCAGGTAATTGGCCATCAAAATGGTCCTTGAATGGCACAAAAGGGAGAACGAAGAAGACAATGCAATTGTTGGAAATCATCCACCTACTATTGCTACTTTGAGAAACTGTGGCCTCCTAAAGTACTTTCGTATCCCAGGCATGAGGGCTCAAGTCAGGTTATTAGAGTACCGTGTGCATATGTGAGATCTCGATCAGCAGGTATTTCATGTGGGTCCACACACTGTCGTTAGATATTGAGGACATTTACTTTTTGACTGGACTGTCATGGCGTGGGAACTATGTGAGCCTGACTGGTAGTAGAGGTGGTGAGCTGCCCATGAGTGAGTACTGTTGCATACACTGTGTTCCCGAGGCAGAGAGGAAGAAAGGAAAAGTAGCTATTTGGGGGGTACGAGATTTGACCCTTCGTACTATCCTGTTCACCATAGCTCGGATGGTGGGGAGCTCTGCTCCTCACATGGCGCTACAGAGTTACTTCCAGTATGCGATAGAGTGTACTTAACCTTGGGTTTTCAACTGGGCAGATGCAATGCTTCGTAGTATAAAAAGGCAGTTGACCAAATGCAGACGAGGCAACCTGAAGCAATTCGGGTATGGATATTTGCTAGTGTCCTTCTTCCTTGAGAGGGTTCCATTACTGAGTTTGCAGTTTGAGTGGACTTTACCAGCTCCTAGGGATCCAAGAATGTTGAGATGGTGTCAGCTCATGGCCCAGCACGTAGTTGGACCGATCATCAAGAATGATGATACCTTCTTTGACCGGCTTCAACCACAGATGTTGATGGTTGATGATTATGCTTATGCCGGGTTGTATTTTCAAGGAGATCTGGACTTAGTACTGCCAGAGGATGCTTAGTGGGGGCAACTTGGTAAGAAGCACACACATTTTTTTCCTTTTTAAATGTTTTTGTGAATTTTAATCATATTCAAATGTTTTTTATATGTTCGTCCAAAGAATAAATACAAAATCCATTTTTGATGACACAGATGTTGGACCTTATTGACCTCCTGGTACTTCTCCCATTTAGCGACGAGGAGAGGTAGTGGCAGTGCCACAATATGCTGAGGATTATCAAGTAGTGGAACAAAATCTAGAGGGCCTGACCGCAGATATTCCAGACATGCCTCTGAAAGAGGTTCCACGGTGTGATCAGCGTCATATTGTAGGAGTGTCAGGATCCATGAGTCGACTGCTCCATAGAGTTTCCCGGGCAGTCGTGTGTTACCATGAACGTCATCCATGACGTCACTTTGTAGAATCTATGAGCTTCAGATTTTGACATTTTGGTCTTCGGACAAAACTTTTGTAAAAAACTCTTTTGATCGTTATATATACAGACGGATTCTACCGGTTTATCATGTGTTGTGTGAACATTGATGTGATTGATTTATAAATGATTCAAATGTTTGTCTAATACATAGTTAGACAATGCATCTGTTAATATATTTAGACATCTAGGAATATGTTGATATTCAATGTAATCAAAATAACGTTCCAAGAGGTGAATTTGCAAGTACACCCATAACAAAGTAGGACTTCAAATAGTATAGACATTACTTAACTATAGTACTACAAGCTGTGAATCGAGTTGCAAAACCAAATGACGGATTCCGAGTGAGATAGCATCAACCAATAATTCAACAATGGCGCTATACTCTGCAATGTTGTTGGTCGCACGGCCGATACACACACCTCGTAAGGAGATAAGCTCGTTTGTAGGGGTGTAAATTGCCCACGCAATGGAAGCAAGGTTCTGAGTACTATGGTTCGCACCATCAGTGAAGCCAATATAGGGTAGCAAAGACTCCGACATTTGGAAATCAAACACAACGTCACATAAGGGTAGAGACCAGATAATGACAAAAGCAAGCTATAGTAACACACAAGAAGTATGATACAATAAAAATACAAGTACTTGTGCACAGATGATTTTATGCATAGTACTTCTTCAAGTACAACCCATTCCTGGGTTCACTCAAAGGGATACCATCGTAATCTACCAACTCATAAGCTCCTTTTTCCAAAACTCGTTGAACGATATAAGGACCTCGCCACATGGCTTCGAATTTCCCAGCTCCTAACATATCTCGATCTTGTTCATAGAGAATAACAAGATCACCTTCGAAGAAAACACGAGGCTTGACATGCTTGTCGTATTAGGCATTGACACATTTTTTCTGAGCTTCTATGACTAGGGTGGCATCGCGTCGAGTTTTGTCTAATCGCATAAGATACAATAGACGTTCTTCCTCAGCAGAAGTGTTGGCTAGGAGTTCAATAGCTAGTTTTAAAGAGGGTATCTCGCATTCAATCGGGAGAATGGCTTCCACACCATAGACTAACCGGAAAGGTGTAAACCCAGTAGCGGACTTGATGGATGTCTGGTACGCCCACAATGTCGAAAACAACATTGTGTGCCAACTTGTTTTATGAATCCCTATCATTCGTCGGAGCATAGTTATGAGAACTTTGTTAATCACTTCGACTTGGCCGTTGGCTTGTGGGTAATAGGGTGTTGAGTTATCATGGCGAAGACCCAACTTGTGAGTAAGTTCGGACATCATAAAATTCCTAAAGGCTACCGTGATCAGTGATGATAGCTTGGGGAACACCAAAACGAGCTATGACGTGATTAAAAAGGAATAATGTTGCGGTCTTTCCAGTATTGTCAAATGTCGGCATCGCCTCGGCCCATTTCGTAAAGTAATCGACGGCTACAATAATGTAACAATGCCCCCCAGCTGAGTGAGGGTGACATGTCATGAAATCGATGCCCCATTTCACAAAGGGAC
The DNA here is from genome assembly GCA_009831015.1 of Picea engelmannii. Lineage (NCBI taxonomy): Eukaryota > Viridiplantae > Streptophyta > Pinopsida > Pinales > Pinaceae > Picea > Picea engelmannii. The sequence continues at coordinate 271,332 of ML788034.1, read as the reverse complement.
CAACTAAGACCACAGGGTGAAGAGGAGCAGGATGTGACCGTATCTTGTTATTATAGATTTGGCAGGCATGGCATTTTTGAACGGCGATGATGCAGTCGTTAAATAATGAAGGCCAAAAATACCCTGCTCATAAGATCTTTTGGGCAGTAGCATACCCAGACATATGACCACCACAGGCTCTAGAGTGGCAGTCATTCAGATCTTTCTTGGCTTCATCGAATGTTAGACAATGTTGAAAAATAGAGTCAATACCCCGAAGATAAAGAGTATCCCCGAGGATAATGTATTGATGAGCTTGGTATCGTATTCAACGTCATTCAGTATTGGACAAGGTTGGCCAGAAAGTATGGGTTTGGAGATATATAATGATATCACCATACCAAATATCATCAGTGCTAATAAGGAAAAGAGATTCATCGGGTAATGAATCAGCTGCTACATTTTCCATTGCAGAATGGGGAAAGTCGCATATCAACTCAGCAAAGACTAAGGCTTCTTAGACTTGGCGCGTTCGAATTCCAAATCAAACTCCTGGAGTATCACAATCCATTTGGAGTATTTTCCCCTTAAAAATTGATGGGTGAGAATGTGTTGCATAGGGTTGCAATGAGAAATCACGGTAGTATTGCGTGAGAGGATATAGTGCCGGAAGCGTTGGATGGCTTGGACGGTAGCCAAGGCCAGTTTTTCGACATGTAAATACTTGATTTTAGTAGGTGTGAGACTTCGACTCAAGTAGTAGATAACATGTTCGTCATTAGCATCACCCTCTTGGACGAGAACCATGCCAATGGTGCAATCCAAGGCAGCAAGGTAAAGGAAATAATCGCGACTGTAATTGGGGGGAAAGAGAAGCGGAGGTCGCATTAGGGACAACTTCAAAGCTTCAAAATCATTGTGGGAAATGGTATCCCAGATGAACTCTGAATCCTTTTGGAGAAGTTACGTAAATCCACAAGTTATCTTGGCATAATTTGGGATAAAATGACAAAGAAAGTTTCCTTTCCCCTGCAAACTTTTTAACTGGTGAAGAGTAGAAGGAGGAGGGAGATTAAGGATCGCCTCAACCTTTAAAGGATCCACCCGAATCCCTTGACGCGAAACGATAAAACCTAGAAGACGGCCGGATTCCACACAAAAAATGCACTTATGAGGATTCAAACGTATACGATAGAATCGACAGCGAACGAAAATAGCTCGAAGGTGGGTTTGGTGATCGACTCAGCGCATTGAATGAGCGGGTAAATCGTCCAAATATGGTTGAACGATGTGCTTGATATCATGGAAAGCATAATACATAACGTGTTGAAAAGTTGTGCCAGCGTTCTTGAGACCAAAAGGAAGTTTTCGATAGGCAAAAGTGCCCCAAGGACAAATAAAAGCAGTCTTATGTTGATCCTAGGGAACAATGTTGATTTGATTATACCCAAAGAAACCATCCATGAGAGAGAAGATTTCACTTCTGGTGCAATCGTCGACAATCTGATCAACGAAGGGGGTAGGAAAGTTGTCTTTGGGACAAGCTTTGTTGATATCCCTATAATCAACGCATACATGAATGGTGCCTTGTTTCTTGTCAATCAGAACAAGATTGGAAACCTGGTCTATGAGAGCCACTGGATAAATAAAGCTGGCTTTAAGAAGTTTCTTGACTTCGATCTTGATAGCAGCCGCTTTACGTGGGTGAACTGGACGAAGGCGTTGCCAGACGGGTTTAGCGTCGGGGTATGTCTTTATCTCATGTATCACAATCTCAGGGTCGATACCCGGAATTTCTTCATAACTCCAGGTGAAGATGTCACGAAACTCTTTGAAAAGGGATGTGTAGGTGACGATTTCGTCGAAAGAACACGAAGCTCCAATATGGAAATTTTCGACAATCCCAAGTTTGATGGATATGTCAAGGGGAATAGTGGGTGAGATATTGCTTAAGTTCCCTTTGGAAAACACATCGTGTGCAGACTCGGGAACGGTGGAGATGACAACAACGGTTGACGGAGTCGAAATCCGTTAGTAGTTATCAATGGTGTGTTGCTCCAGAAAGAGGATGGAATGATGATGTCCATCGTCCCAAGGGGTGTCCTCCATGACAGACATGATCATATCTTCAGTGGGAAAAATGACACGAAAAGGATCAGGAGACAACTCACCAAGAGAAGGAGTATAAGGTGTTGCCGATTGAATGGCCTGATAGGCAGATTCAACCGGGATTAGCGGCATTACGTCGCCGAAACGAAGATGATCTCCAGGGTCAGGTACTATCCAGGGATCGTGAGACATAGGAAGTTCATGAGGCAAGGTGGAGATCATGTTGATAGAAGAAACAGATGAGCGTGGAGCATCAGGTGGTGGAATGGGGAAAGTACCCATTAACGAAGAGTCTTTTAAAAGGCCTACACCGACGCTCTCATAACCTGGTGGGGTTTTAGCAATAAATGGTACATTGCCAGTATGGGTATCGGAATTAAAGAAGGCTAGTTGGTTGACGGTAACAACCTTACCTTGATGTGGGAAACGGACCACACGAAAAAGGGTCGACACAACTGCGCGCATGGAATCGATTCAGCTGCGGCCAAGCAAAACATTATAATCAAGGGGAGCGTCAAAGACTTCCACTTCGACTTGGACCATTTTTCCTTCTAATGTGATGGGAAACGAAGGAAGGACACCATAGGGATTAAAACAAGAGCCATTGAAGGCTTTAAGAGTGTTCTGGGATTCATTCAAAGAAGGAGAGCCAATGGCTTTCCAGCAAGAAAAAGACATTACACATGTCGAGGCACCCTCATCAATAACAGTGTGGCAAATGTTTTTGTTAGAGACAACCACTTGGATCTGGAATGCAAGTTGAGGGGGTAACCTTGGAATGTGATCTTCCAAGTCAAAGATTATTAAATTCGTATCCGTCGGATCGATTCCACCGATAACTTTCAACAGTGCCTTCCGTTGTGTGGGACAATTCTGAAGGACTTTGAGGGCTGACATCGTAGAAGGTGCTTGAGCCAGATCTTCAACATTGTTGTAGTTCTGGGCAGCACGAGTGTGAGGATTGAAAGCTGATTTCCAAACGATGCCCTTTGGGGGGGGTCGCAGAACTGTGTCGAGGCTCAGTCATTCAAGATGAAGAGGACCGTTGGTAGGTGGAGTCACGGGAGAGGGTTGTGACGAAGAAGGAAGTAGATCATCAACCTTCTCCTTAGAGGGAGAATAATATTTGGCCCGAGTAGTGAGTGCAACAATACTCTACTTAGAATCGCCAGTACACATCAAAACATAGGAGGTAGTAGAAGAAGAGGGTTGGTCATCGATGACCAACTGAGCCTGTTGTTGAGACAGGAAGGGTTGGGACAAAACGGTCGGTGCAGATGGTTTTGGAGCTCCCTGAAGGAACTTAGTGACCTCGGCACATCGTGGAAAATCCTTCGTGTAGTGATCATCACCACAGATAAGACAAGGGTATCGTGGTTTGTGCTTATCCCGATCGTCAACAGGGGTAGTTTTGGTTTGCCCTGCTTGAGGAGTATTTTTACCCTCCTTATTCTTACCTCTTCCCTTTTTAGATTTGTTTTTACCGGTAGGGGTAGATTGAACTGCATTTACCTCAGAAGTCTTTCCGGTGGGAGGGGCAAGAGATGGAGCATTTTGAACATTAGAAGAAGCAGATTTAGGGTTTGCGCTTGACACAAAATGTGGTTGGGCTTGGGTAGTACCAATCACACCGTCGGCTGAATGTGAGGCAGCTGAAGTAGTTGAAGTGTTGGAAGTAGAAGGACGAGGTAAATTGGGTAGTAAATCATAAAGGGTTCCCATTTGTGAATAAATGAGGTCAAGATATTGAGCACGATTTATAGCCTACTCTTCCATGACTACGCCACCCATGGCAATGTCCTTACCGATGTCATTCACAAATGATTTTGTGAACCACTTGGCCAACAACTGATCGGGGAGCTCAAGTTTAATGAGACGTCATCTCTATCGCCACTCATGGATGTGATCAGATATATGAGTGCCTTTGCTTTGTTTGAAGGACGTCAAAATCTCGGTCCGCGTGTCAAAACAGATCGGTAACTGGTAATGCGTAAGGAAAGCCATAGCTAGGGTGCTGAAATCAGAGAAGAAACTTCGTGGCAATTCGATATACCACTTCGCAGCAGAACCTGTGAGGGTTCATTGAAAAATACATAAATGAATAGAGTCATCCATCAACGAGTTGGATGAGCACCATAGGTGAAAAGTCATAACGTAATTGTTTGGGTCCTCTCCCACTTTGTCGTCGAATTTAGGAATGTCCGATGGAATCTTGGTTGGTATAACAGGCCATTGGGGAGAGTGATGAATAGGATCATTTAAAATCCTTGACAAATCTGGAAGATCCAAAGTGGCAAGAAAGGGTAATTGTCGATTCACCTGCGGGTACTAGTGGCTTTGGGGAGGAAGCCCTGTCGGCAAACCAGTAGGACCATAAGTAGTATGCATATAATGTGAAGACCCAGGCATATTTGGTGGTGGTTGGAGAGGATAGTAGCTCATAGGATTATACCCTGGACTAGGGGCTTGAGTTTGAGCATTCGCCCCCCAAATGGGATTGAACGAACCTGGATATGGTTGTCCCATACTAGGGGGTGTTACAGACGCATCTAGAAACTGTTTCCCCCCGATCGTTTGAGGATGATTTTGTATCAACTGATTCCAATACTGGGCCAAGGATGGAGGTATGTTTTTCCCATAAGGTGGGGTTGGTCCTCCCATCGAAGGTGGTGTTCCAATTGGAGGCAATGTTCCAATTGGGGGTTGTGTTCCAATTGGGATTTGTGTTCCAAAAGGAATTTTTCCGCTGAGAGGGGGTTGAGTCATACCACCTTGGTGAAATTGTCCACCAACTGGAAACTGATAATTTGGAGTGAATGACATAATAGTTCCACTAGGATTAGGATTTCCAGTAGAAGACGAAGAAGGTCCTCCAAAAGGAAATTGAGGGAGTGTTGGAACAAAACTGGGAAGAAAGTGCCCAGAAGAAGAAGGACCACCAGGAGAGTTGGATGGAGTTTGCGTAGGAGTAGGAATGGAAGCATTCAATGCATGGTATCTAGGTGGTAGTGTCAGAATGACATTGGGCGTTTGCGGTGTGTTGATGGGAGCAAGACTAACCGCAGTAAACCTGGTTGGAACACTCGTAGTAGCTGTGAGATGGGCCATTTCGACAAGGATGGTAAAGTGATAAGCGGTAGTCACCGGTACTGTCTCTATACTAGAGATTTCAGAAATCACAGGTGGGTTGATTTCGGAAATTACAGGTGAACCTGGACCAAAAATTTCCCGTCGAAAAACGCCCATAGACCAAAAAGGATCTTGGTCCCCTGGTCCAGTCAGAGATCTAGAATACACAACAATTAAGTCTCCGGAAGAGTTTGCTCGCATAAAACATCTCTCAGAATCGGGGTGAAGTCAAAAGTCCTCTCGAGTATTTGTAATTCGAAAATGTTCTAGAGAGTCAGTTCGTTCCACTTGTGGTGTAGTGACGACTGTGACTTCACTTTGCCGAGGAGAGCCCTCAGGTGTACTTGTAGGAAAGGGTTGAGAACCTTCCAAATGCTCCGAAGATAAACCCTGCATTCTACATGAACGACGTGGAGGATCTATTGTAAACAAATGAAAAACTACACGAATAAAATCTTATGGTCAACTTCAAGAAACAAACAACACGTGCTAGTAAACAAAATCTAGGAAGCAATCACCAAGCAAACAAGACCTGCTAATTTCGAAGCCACTAGTTGGTGATGAAATCCAACGTTGCAACAACGATACTAGAAGGGGCTGGGCTAGGGTGGAAAAGTTACGCTGACGACCTACTTAACGGACTTACACCCTGGTGCAAGCTCCCACACATAATCGTGGGTATACCCTCCAAGGAGCCCGAGTGAGTTTGGTCAACATCAATTCCAGGTACCATGAAGACTTTCCCCTTCACAGTCACCTCCTGTAAGAACCTAGAAAGATAGGCCACTAATGTCACCACCAACAACAATAAATCCTAGGGGGATAGTCGACAATCCAATCCACACGTAAGGGCAGGGTATCTAGCCTGAAATCAAATCAAAAGGCTTCCACTCATCATTGTGGGTATACCTCCGAGTGATCCCCATAATACGTGCAATCTCTACACTGATATCAACAAAGCAAAGTGAGTAACTCTGCCAATATCAATGTGACCTCGTGTTTGACCCTTGTGTAAGAAGGGCTTCCCAGGACAGGATGTTGCAAATGGAATTTAACACTCCCTAACACAAGATGCTATTATGTGTTTTGTGCTTTTGGAGAGTGTATCTCTCTTCCTACTCCAAAGCGCTATCCTAGCTAAATGTTGGTGTAATAGAGCCCTAGAAAAGAGTTACTAGTTAAATTTTATGATTGCGCAGTGTTATTAAGAGTTGTTGTTTACTCAAAGGAAACGGAGATGAAACTGATGTTGTATAAGACTCTGACCCAACGATGCATGGATGAGAATGAAATATATAACGTTTCGTTCAATGAATCCTATGTATGGGAGGGAAAGAGAAAGTTTTCCAGATCAACCTTGAACTACAATGCAAAATTTCCTTTAAAATGCAAATGCAACAAAGCATGCATTAGTAACAATTCTCTATTGCTTCGTTTTCAATAATTTCAACAATTGATTTTCAATATTTTCGAAGACAAAAATGATTTTTTGAAAGAAAAACGTGTGTTCACTTTTCAAAAAGGACCCACACCATGAGAATGAGAGTACAGAAAATAAAAAACCAATGAACAAGCAATGATAAAAACCCAATCCACTCTTTCAATGAAAACAAAAATAACAAGCAAACCAATCTAGTCTTTTCAATTGCATAAGAAAAGTGATCTTGCAAACAATAAACAAATGATAAAGACCAAGAAACTCAACTTTCAACCGATTGTCTGTCCTTAACCAATCAAGAACACTTAGATTCTGAAATCAGAGAGTATAGCGTTGTCAAGAAAATTCAAGAAATGAAAGTCAAGAACAAAAATGACAAGAAGAGCCTTGAAATCCTAAGACTGTTCATGCACAAAAATGAAGACAAGAAAGACATCAATCAATGGTCCAAGAAACTCTTATGAGGCACCTAGACTAATCTGGGCAGTTGAAGATGCCAAAACTCAATTCCAAAATTTTGACAAAATGAGTTTGCAGGCTGGCAATAATACACAGTGCGAGAATTAGTGATTCTCGCAGGTGACCCTTGAGCAGAGTGCGAGAACCTCGCACTGAACCTAAAGGCAGAGTGCGAACTCTATATATTTTCGCAGTCTATAGTGAAGTGCAGTGCGAGAACCTCTGAAACTAGTCAAATTTTTGGAAAATGACACAAAATTTGAAGACACAAAAGTTGAAGAGGCCTCTGAACCCAGAGGGTCTATCAGGGTATCCTGAAGACTCAGAGATTGATATGAAAGGAGAAAAGTAAAACAAGAGCAAATGGCCACAGAAAAATACCAAAAGCCACAAAGAAAATGGGATTCCCCAGTTGAGTCGCCAATTTTGTTATCGGACTAATCGGTAGGTGCGGACACTAACAGATCTCCCTAGATGCACCTGGATCTAGAACAAAACAGGACAAGACATGACTCTTTCCCTAAGCTTTGACCATTCAATTAACTAAGAGGAAGGAACGAATAACATACCTTATTATCACTTCCTAGGGTCTTTGTTGCTCCCACTTCACTCCGGTTCTCTCGTGAGGTCAAGGCCAAGACAACACAAACCAACCAAAGTGAAGATAGCACAATATATTCAACTCTCAACTTATGTGTATGATCAAGGAATTACACAATAAAGTGAAAATAGCTTTATGGGAAAGGGACATGCCACTATATCATATTAATTGAAAGTAAAGATTACAACCTGATAGCCTTGATGTTTCAAGCTTCCTTTCGATGGCTCTTGGCTCCGACACACACACTTGCTCAATCCTTGCATGAAGAAGATCAAATCCTCTTGATAGACTTGCTAGAGTCTCCAAGCTATTCTTCAAGCTAAGTCTTTCACACAATTCTTCCACCAATTCTCCAATGAATCTTGCTTAACCTTTTCCATGAGAATTCCCTCAATATATAGAAGAGAATGAGATAGTTACTTGGATAAGAATGATCCCAAAATATCAGGGAATCTAGTACAAGGATAACCATTCGAATGCCAACCCATTCTTCTAGAAGATTCACTTCTAGAAACATCGAGAATTCATCTTTTTCCATGCTTTAGGAAGAGTTCACACCCTGGTTATTCAACACAGTGCGAGAAGTTCGCACCCTGGCTTAAAGCAGCCTGCGAGAATGGGTCATTCTCACACCCAAATATATTAGCAACCTGCGAACCTTCTTCAAAAATGAGTTTTCTGGGAAGAGATGAAAGTAACTTTTCTCAAGAGAAAGTTCTTATGAAGAGCCTGAGTACACCATCATCAATACATCATCATGACGACCAAAATCATGGGTAACAGAATTCCCCCCAAAGTATGAGGTTGGAATCAGTGACAACCAAAAGACTTTGTAAGTTGCATGTGTGTGTCGGAAACTAGGAGCACACCTAATCGGAAACCTGCGAACAACCAAGCATCTGTAGAATATCATATATACCAATTCTGAGGTAGGCATTCCCATACTCAGATCATAGACTGATGACAATTGTAGACATGGGTCATGGCCACCAATCATACACTGCGGATCCATGCCGTCAAAATATAGCATAGCCACCATGAATACACTGTGGATCTATGAGAAAATATTCAAATTGAGACGACATAGCCACGAGACATACACAGTGGATCTATGTGTCACAAATTATATATTCTCCATTGCAACTTGGACAAAGAGATGATATCCAGGGTCTTCAATCTCGTCGCCCAAAGTACGAATCTAACCATGTGATTACATGTGTTGAAGTCGAACATGGCAAAAACCTCTTGATTATCGGTCATTGATGAAACCGTTAACAAGTGCGAGGGAAATCACCATTGATGTCAATGACTCCCAAGGTACTCTAGTATGATGATACCTTCTTTGACCGGCTTCAACCACATATGTTGATGGTTGACGATTATGCTTATGCCGTGTTGGATTTCTGAGGAGATCCGGACTTAGTACTGCCAGAGGATGCTCAGTGGGGGGAACTTGGTAAGAAGTACACAAATTTTTTTCCTTTTTAAATGTTTTTGTGAATTTTAATCATATTCAAATGTTTTTTATATGTTCGTCCAAAGACTAAATACAAAATCCGTTTTTGATGACACAGATGTTGGACCTTATCGACCTCCTGGTACTTCTCCCATTCAGCGGCGAGGAGAGGTAGTGGCAGTGCCACAATATGCCGACAATTATCAAGTAGTGGAACAAAATCTAGAGGGCCTGACCGCAGATATTCCAAACATGCCTCTGAAACAGGTTCCACGACGTGATCAGCGTCATACTGTAGGAGTGTCAGGATCCATGAGTCGACTGCTCCGTAGAGTTTCCCGGTCAGTCATGTGTTACCATGAATGTCATCCATGACGTCACTTTGTAGAAGCTATGAGCTTCAGATTTTGACATTTTGATCTTTGGACAAAACTTTTGTAAAAAACTCTTTTGATCGTTATATATACAGACGGCTTCTACCGGTTTATAATGTGTTGTGTGAACATTGATGTGATTGATTTATAAATGATTCAAATGTCTTTCTAATACATAGTTAGCCAATGCATATGTTAATGTATTTAGACATCTAGGAATATGTTGATATTCAATGTAATCAAAATAACGTTCCAAGAGGCGAATGTGCAAGTACACCCATAAAAAAGTAGGACTTCGAATAGTATAGACATTACTTAACTGTAGTACTACAAGCTGCGAATCGAGTCGCACAACCAAATGACGGATTTTGAGCGAGATAGCATCAACCAATAATTCAACAGCGGTGCTATACTCTGCAATGTTGTTGGTCGCACGGTCGATACACACACCTCGTAAGGAGACAAGCTCGTTTGTAGGGGCATAAATTACCCACGCAGTGGAAGCAAGGTTCTGAGTACTACGGCTCGCGCCATCAGCAAAGCCAATATAGGGTAGCGAAGACTCCGACATCTGGAAATCAAACACAATGTCACATAAGGGTAGAGACCAGATAACGACAAAAGAAAGCTATAGTAACACACAAGAAGTATGATACAATAAAAATACAAGTACTATGCATAGTACTTCTTCAAGTACAACCCATTCCTGGGTTCACTCAAAGGGATACCATCATAATCTACCAACTCATAAGCTCAATTTTCCAAAACTCGTCGAACGATATAAGGACCTCTCCACATGGCTTCAAATTTCCTAGCTCCTAACATATCTCGATCTTGTTCATAAAGAAGAACAAGATCACCTTCGGAGAAAATGCGAGGCTTGACATGCTTGTCGTATTGGGCCTTGACACGTTTTTTCTAAGCTTCTATGACTAGGGTGGCATCGCATCGAGTTTCGTCTAATCGCATAAGATACAATCGACGTTCTTCCTCAGCAGAAGTGTTGGGTAGGAGTTCAATAGCTAGTTTTATAGAGGGTATCTCGCATTCAATCGGGAGAATGGCTTCCACACCATAGACTAACCGGAAAGGTGTAAACCCAGTAGCGGACTTGACGAATGTCTGGTACTCCCACAATGCCGAAAACAACATTGTGTGCCAACTTTTTTTATGAATCCCTATCATTCATCAGAGCATAGTTATGAGAACTTTGTTAATCGCTTCGACTTGGCCGTTGGCTTCTGGTTAATAGGGTGTTGAGTTATCATGGCGAAGACCCAACTTGTCAGTAAGTTCAGACATCATAAAATTCCTAAAGTGGTTACCATGATCAGTGATGATAGCTTGGGGAACACCAAAACAAGCTATGACATGATTAAAAGCAGAGCAATCTGGCTTGAGAATGGAGATGAGAATACAATTTTTTTCCAAGCCTACACTAAGGGGAGGAAAGCAGCCAACACAATATGGAGTTTAAAGGATCAGGAGGGAATATCAGTCACTTCCTTCGAAGGGCTCGCAAACATTGGTAAAAGTCATTTTCAATCCTTATTCAAAGAGGACAGGCGTGTGAACATAGTTGACATCATAAAATTGGCATTATACTTTCCAAGATTTATGGATGAACAAGGGAACCAAGAACTATATGTAGAAGTCACTGAAGCAAAGTTTAAAGAAATACTTCATAAATTTCATAAGGATAAAAGTCTAGGTCTAGACTGATGGACAATTGGAGCATACCTCCTAAAATTCATTGAGTAATCTAGAACCAATGGCAGAATTCACAGTCCTTTCAATTCCACTTTTATTGCCCTCATTCCTAAGGTGGATGATCCTTAGTCCTTTGATGACTTTGGGCCAATTTCTCTCTGCAATTGTATATAAAAAATTATTTCCAATATCATAGCTCGTCAGTTGAAGCCCTTACTTTCAGAAGCCATTTCCAAAGAACAATTTGGGTTTCTAGAAGGGCACCAGATTCATGAGGTAATAGGGGTATCCCAGGAAGGCCTACACAGCCTAAAGACATCAAGAGAAAAAGGTATTATACTAAATATTGATCTTTCAAAAGGATATGATCATGTGAATACATTCGACTTTTACTTACTCATCTTGGGTTTGAGGTTCCATTCATAAAGTGGGTGAAGGCCTGCATCACTTCAGTCTCCTTTGTGGTCCTTATCAATGGGGTTGCATCCCCCTTCTTCATTTCATAAAGAGGCTTGCGTCAACGATGCCCCATGTCCCCACTTATTTTTCTATCGGCAGTTGAAGGATTGATGTAAGGCTATTGACAACGTAGCCAGAATAGGGGAATTTCAAGGAATTTAGATCGCCCTGGTATGAGAATCACACATCTCTTGTTCATGGGAAATGTTCTCATTTTCTGCAATGGTAGGGTCAGGGACACAAAAATTGTAGCGGAAATACTTTCCCTCTTCCGCTCGACTACGGGGATGCAAATAAATACTAAAAAATATACCCTCACTATTTCAGAGATGGAAAGAGAGGAAGTGGCCACCTATCAAAGACTCTTTCCATACTCAATCCAAGACATTTTGGAAGGCCTAAAATATTTGGGGTTCCAACTAAAGTCGAACAACTACAAAAAAAGAATATTGGAAATGGTTGTTGACAAAATTGGAAAAAGGGTTAAATGGTTGGAGCTTTAGGTGGTTGTCTAGAGCAGGCAGACTCACTCTGACCAAATCTGTTCTAGAATCCATTCCAGTATATTGGATGTCACTAGCTTGGATTCCAAAGGGGGTGTTGGAAAATATAAGAAGGACTTGTTCTCAGTTTATTTGGTCTATATTAGGGGATAAGTTTACTCAACCTTGGACAAAATGGAAATGCATTGCGAGACCAAAAGCCTTGGGAGGCTGGGGACTCAAAGATATTTTTTTTTTCCAAGGCTTTGGCGGCAAAGGTTTGTTGGTGTCTTATTTTAGGCACCATCTTGTGGACACCAGTAGTTACACAAAAATACATCCTCCTGGAAACTATGGAATATTGGATTAGATCACCAAACAATTCAACCCATCATTGTTTGATTATTTGGAAAGCCACTATATCCTTATTTTCAGTGGTAGGGGATAGTCTGGTGTGGTGGTTAGGTAAAGGAAATCATATTCGCATAGGTGTTGATCCTTGGCCTGGTAGCGAGAACTCTCATATACTACCAGATGATCTAATTATTCAGCTTCACATGCAAGGTGTCTTCTTTATATCCAACCTATTTTATTCCCCCCTCAACTACACTTTGGAACCAACATTAGAGAAGTGCTACATGTCACACACCCACAACGGGGCATAAAAATTTCCTTCTTATTGAGAGAACATTACCCTCATTAAGGGGTCTCTATTCCATTCTTCTCTTCCAGAGCTTTCTAGACATGATCTCCATGCTCTGAGACGAGCTCAGAAAAGGTAGATATCCTCTCCCAAGATCTTCGGGTTCTTTCATCCCCCTATACTTGCATATGACCGTGGGATATGACTAGACGCAAAGACAACAGGCACAAAGATGACCACCACATGAATCCTCCAGAGTGGAAAACCTTTGAGGTTCACAATTTGATGTCGTGTGTCCTCGGGGATTTTGACGGCCCCGATTTACTTTGAAACTTTGATGTTCGGGAGTTTCAAACCTTCCTACACCTTTTTCCTCCGAAGTACTCCATACCTAGAGTTACAGATCGAGTGCCACATGTCTCTTGTGATTGGCGGTTATGAAATTATTAGAGACTTCGAAGTTCATGATTTCCGATCACTCCAAATATTTTCCTCTGAAGTTCTTTATACTCAAAGTTCCATATCAGGCACCACACATCCATCTAAATCAACGGTTTAGTTCCACTTTGGGACTTCGGTGTTCGGGAGTCCCAGACGCTCACACCACCTTTTCTCCTAGAGTCATTTCTCCGAAATTCAATGATCTTTCTACTTGTGTCTCTTCCAAATCGACGATCAAGATTTACTTTGGGATTTCTCAACTCTCTTGATACCACTTTCCTCCGAAGTGGCTATCTCCCAAAATGGGAGATCTGTTGACACCAGTCCTCAGTTGATGGATGACTTATATGAAATCCATATCTCTGGCCTTCGAGATTTCTTGTTCAACACATACCCTTTTCTCCCGGAGTGACTTTCCTTCGAAGTGCAAGATCTGACGACACTTGTCCCTTTGGCTTGGATAGCTCAGATTTGCTTCAGACCTTCGGGCTTCACGAGTGTCAAACTCTCCACACTCACTTTCTCTCAGAGTGCTTACACCCGAAGTCGATGATTTGTCGATGCATGTCTCCCACAGATCGATGGTTGCAAATAACTTCGGCTCTTTGGGCTTCGGTAGTTTCAACCTCTCCACACTCACTTTCTCCCATAGTGCTTACACCCAAAGTCGACGATCTGTCGACGCGTGTCTCCCACAGATCAAAGGTTGCAAATCACTTCGTCTCTTAGGGCTTCAAGAGTTTCAATCTCTCCACACTCTCTTTCTCCCAGAGTCCTTACACCCGAAGTCGATGATCTGTCGATGCGTGTCTCCCACAGATCGATGGCTACAAATCACTTCGGCTCTTCTGGCTTCGAAATTTTCAACCTCTCCACACTCGCTTTCTCCTGGAGTGCTTACACCCAAAGTCGACGATCTGTCGACATGTGTCCTTTCACTCAGATCGATGGTATAGACGGACTCCCTGATTCCATGGATTTCCAAAGGAACTCATGACCATCCACCTAGCAACCTTTCTAGGTTTGATGGTCATGATCCGGCGAATACTGATTTGTTCGTTGATCGATAGTTCACATTGATTTTAAGGCCCCAATTTGCACACTCTTTATCAAAGATATCAACCTATGAAATCTGAAAAGTACTCACCCAACTCGGTCTAATCGGGGTCGTTGATCCTCCATCCTGACAAGATCAACAGCGTTGGTGAATTGCGGTCCGTGAACTAGCATGTCCGCTAATTTCACCTCCGCGCTTCGCAATGATTCCCCACCATCGATATATGTTCATAGATCAACTCTTCACAACGATTGTGGGGCCCAATATCCACAAGATGGGAAGTTCTTGCCTGACTCTGTCTAATCGTGGTTGTTGATATTCCATCCCCAATGAGATCAACGACGTTGGTTGATTGTGGGTCATGAACTAGCATGTCCGTTAATTTCACCTTCGCGCTCCGCAATGATTTCAAACCATCGATCTAATCGAGTGGTTGGTGTTTGATTCGCTAACTCCAGTGAGTGTTTGAGTCGATATGATGACTGAGATAGGTTTTCCTCTCTATGAATGGTACACATTCATCTCCTCTGTCAGGTTCTTAATTCATCTACGCCTCTCATCACTCTGGTAGTTCGAGTAAATTTGGCTGTCATGAAATTTGACACCTCAGAGCTTCGAACTCCCAAAGTTTTGAAACCTTCATGAGATAACTCCTTTTAGCGCAGGGTTCCTAGACCCAAGTTGCATGGAACTTCAAATGACTCTTGGGCTATGAACTCTACTCTTCATCGGGTTTTTGGTTAAGGAATCGGGCGCAAGTTCAAAGTCTCTTAGACTACTGGTCTAAAGGGAACGCCTCCCTAACTCGCAGAACTATAGGCTTTGAAACAGGGAAAGGTAAACTCGTGAGGTTACCGAAACGGTAGCAATGCCAAGAGGCTTTCTCTGACTCTGGAACTATGAGGTAATTCCTTGGGGAAAGCGCCTTCAAGGGATTAAACTGGAGCATATGGAAAATCAATCAGAAGCATAAGTTCTCAAGGGAACGAATGCATACTCATAACTTAATTATTTCAATACAGAAACCATTTATAGACATATAAATACAAGAATGCATCCATTATTTCCAATTTAAAGCACAAGGCATGAAAACACTTATCAGAACCATAAGGCGTGATGTGACTACTGAAAGGGGTTCTCATTTCGACCCAACCATAGGCTCAGTCACTCCTAATTTCTTTATCCCTGGCCACCCCTGAGCTCATACCACAATTCTTTGAGATTCAATCTCTTTCTTCCAGCTCAACGGAAGTTAGGGATGAAGGTTACTCTACTTCTCCTAGTATAGGAATAGATAGGGATGAAGGTTACTCTCCTTCTCCTAGTACAGGAATAGGTAGGGATGAAGGTTACTCTCCTTCTCTCGACTCGGTATCTATTTCTTGTGATTAGAAATCACTCTCCTTTCTCAGTCCTTCCTCAGACCCGAGAGCTTAGGCTATCATCTCTGCACTCTTCGCAAATTTCCTCTATGACCCCCATGCTTTCATTTCTTGCCTTTTCCAGCAAGATTGTGTGTGGCCCAAATTCCCTGTCCGTGGTTAGGTATGGAAGCCTTACAGATGGGTGGTCTTCCCCATCCCCTCATTAACTCTTGAGGAGGTCTTCCCACCTACTAGCTTAACTGTAATTCATTCCTGGGTCAGAGGTTTGTTCTAATCCTGAGTAATTAAATCCAAAAAAGTACTGGTTTGGTGGAGTTTAATGCAACCATTATTGGTCCCCTCCACTACCTTTTATTTACATTCATGGTCTCTCTTAGCACATCCCCTTTCCAATAGTCATGTAACACGTATCCATTTTCTATTAAAATAACAGAATTTACATTCATCGACCTTTTATACAAAGGTACATCAAATCAAACATTCACACCTTTGAGTTTTCCATAGTTCCTTGGCCAATATAGTTATATTTACAAACTGGGGGAAACAAGGTGTTACAATCCCCTCCCCATTAAAGGAACATCATCCTCGAAGTTCTATTTGTCAACATGATATGCATATACATGAGTAAACAAAATCGGATATGCATGTCTCATGGAATCCTCCATTTCCCACGTAGCCTCATCTGGGCCAAAGTGTTTCCACTGCACCTTGACCTGTGCAATGGTTCAGTTACTGAGTGAGGTTTCCTCCCTGTCTAGTATGCATTGAGGTTATGGCAGGAATTCTCCCTCCAACTCCACCTAGATCACAAACCGGTCAATTATATGATTAGAATCATGTACATATTTCTTCAATAATGAAACATGGAAAAAATGATGTGCCTTTACTGTGGGAGGGAGTGCTAGCCTATAGGATACAGGTCCCACTTTATATAATACCTCAAAGGGTCCACAATACCTAGGTGCCAACTTGGCAAAAGCTCCCATTCTCAGGGAACTCTTCCTGGGCCTAACTCTGAGATAGACATGGTCTCCTATCTTGAACTCTTTGGGAGTTCTCTTTCTGTCGGCGTAACTTTTTTGTCTATCCTGAGAAATCTTCATATTTTTATTTATCTAAATCACTTCTTGTTCCATTTATTTCATCATGTCGGTTTCAATTGTAATTTTGTCCACTGGATTACTCCAGTTGATTGGTATTTTGCACTGTCTACCGTAGAGGGCTTCAAAAAGGCTCATCTTCAAGGATTCTTGATAACTGTTATTGTAGGCAAACTCTACCAATGGTAGGTAGTCTTCCCACTTCTTAGGTTGATGCATTACATGCATCCTTAGCATGACTTCTAATATTTGGTTTACTCTTTATGTCTGTCCATTAGTTTGAGGGTGACAAGTTGTGTTGAACAACAATATTTTAGTCTCAAAACTAGCCATTAAGTATTTCCAACAGCTTGAAGTAAATTTTGTGTCTCTGTCGGATATAATTTTTCTAGGCATGCCATGCAGTCTGAATATATCCTTCATGAAGATGTTGGAAATATATATTTCCTTGCAAGTTGACTTGACAGGAATGAAGTGAGAAGACTTACTTAGTTTTTCCACCACGACCATGATGGCATCATTTTGCTTGGTCGATTTTGGTAATCTGGTGATGAAATCCATGGAGATGGTTTCCCATTTCCATTCTGGGATGGGTAGGGGTTGTAACAACCCATATGGATGTCACTGTTCTACCTTAACTTACTGGCATTCTAGACACTTAGCTAAGTAATCAGCTATGTCCTTTTTCAATCCAGCCAATAAAATTGTTTTCTAGTGGTCGTGATAATTTTCTGATAACCTGGATGACCAGTATATGGTCTCTTATGAAATTTGTCCATTATGAACCTCTTCAAGTCGCCACAATTTGGGATATACAATCTATTTATGCAAGTCAGCAGGTCTTCGTCGAGCATCTGATAGCTTTCATACTTTATCCTTGTAGGCTCTTGCCTTAGGTATGAGGTCATGGTCTTGAAGAATGCATTTGTTTCTTGTGCATTCTTGAATCTTTCCATGACATTCGTTTCACAAGTGCTTACCGTTGCTAGGTGAATCATTTTCATACTTCTGCTAAGAGCATCTGCTATGTGTTGAGGGGTCCTAAATCCCTTAAACTCAACAGTAGGAACCAAACCCTCCATTGAGGCCCAATTAGACTCTACAATGTTTAATGGTGGAATGGTTCTCTAGATCTTGTGATCCAGCCAAATGATCAATGGGATTTACATAGTGATTGACATGACGTCTTCTTGCGAAATCTCCTCCTTCAGTTCAAATGTTCTCTTTTTTATATTTTCTCGTATAGGTGGGACTGATACAAGATAAATTCTAGTATAAACTAGTTGGGTAATAAAAGGGGAAGGACTTAACTACTGAAGAAGGAATAGTTCGGGATAACCCTTATGCTCAAGAATGTAGACAATGTTTCTACACCTACAACAAGCCTAGTACTAATACATTAACCTGTTCGCGTTCCAATTATTGATTGAGATACGATTATCAGGAGAAAACATACATGCAATAAATGATGGAAAGAAAAATAGTTTCCTTAACTCTAATCATCAATCACATATCAACACAACGATTTATTTTTCATCATTAAAGACAAGAACTATAAAAATATTGAATCGGATAATGTATCAACAGATTCATAGGCTCTTACTCGTTACAACATCCATTCACGAGATAAAATCAGAAATAATTCTTCTTCAGATCCAATCACACACGCTTTTGATGAAAAACACAAACTTGTCTCTGGTCCTAAACATGACTTCTCAATTAAGGCAGCTCTGAAATAGTTCTTTACAAATCTAAAAATGAGGGTCTTTGAAACAACCATCAACCCCTTCCTAATAGGTTGATCCTCTTATTTATAACATATTATTAACTAAAAATAATCATCAAAAGTGCAGCTAAGTAAAACAAAACCTCGGCACATGGCACTTTCATCTCTCAATCTTATAAGAGTCATCAAATTATCTCACTTGAGTGGATGACTCTTCTCATGCTCTGACCATTTGACAAAGAGTTCCTCGCACAAGTTGGCATATGGGAACCTGTGTTGATCCATCAGGGCCGAAAGGATCTCCTTGATCTCCACTACCCGTGCCCAATATTTGACTACTTTAGCACTTAATTGTTGTAGCACTGTCCGAGCCTTGATCGGGTGCTCCATGAATTGTTGCACTTGTCTTGGCACCATGTTCGCCACCTTTTTTATCTCCACAGCCCACGTTGAGTCTTGTTTGGCATGTAATTTGACTATGTCGTGCAAGTCGACAAAGTCATCGAGTGTGTCAAATTCCGGAAGGCTGATGTCTCTCATTTCTCGGTTGATTTTGGTCCAGTTCTTTTCACACTTGACCCACTTCTCTTGGATTTACCAATGAGGTTCTTAGTCCATTCTTACCCAGTATTCGGCCGACTTCTTTATGCAGTCAATGTTGTTGTCCCTCAACACCTGAATACCATGTTCTTCGGTGTCTCAACCCTTTTGAACCACGTTTATGTAATCAATTCTTTCCATAGCTTGGTGGGACTTTTCGTACCACCTTTCCATGTCTTTGCACGTTGCTAGTGCCATCGAGGTGTCTTATTAGAAGTCGGTTATCCCTATAGTGAAAAGGTGCCGCTCATTTGTGAATTTACTGTAGGCGTCTTGGAATTCACTTCTCAAGAACATTGTGGCATGTGTGGAGTCCTAATAGTATTTCTCCAAATGGCACAAATGTTCCAACTCCTTTAGCACAATGACAATATCCTCTTCATATTTTCTTGCTCTATCGACGGTGGCATTTGTGATCTTCATCCATGCGCCAATAATCTCGGATGTCTTGGAATGCTCAGTGCTGATCAATTTTTCCTCTGTGGTGATGAGGATGGAGCGATTCAGAGTAGGCCTCCTCTTCTTGGTGGTCCTCTTTATGATAGCTTTCCTCTTCCGGTCATAGGATATGGTCTGTATATCATAAATTTCATCCACGGGTTCAGGGATTTTTTGATCTCCCCAGGTAAGCATATTTCCCAGGCTTCCGACGGTGTATATTTGTTCAAGACTAGGTTCTTGGACCCCTTTCATGTGTTTTGAAGGTCCGGCCTCTGGTTGTTTCTCATTGCTAGGTAGACTACCGACTGAAATTGAAGCATCATGGGTAGGCTCGGTACTTACTTGATAATCGGTTGTTGAGCTGTCGATTTCTTGCTATGGAACTTCTTCCTTTTGTTCTCCCAACCCTGGCTCGCCTGTCAGACTATCCATTTGGGTATTTGGTACATCGAGTAGCTCAGTTTCTAAGATACTTTCGACCTCCTGGTCATTCTGTGGAAGGCCCCAAATTTGAGCATCGGGAGCTGGGAGAGATGCCTTCTCGGGCTCCTTTTCCTCTGTGATCTGCACCAGAGTTAACAAGGACACCTCTGAACTTTCCTCGTCATCATAGATTGTTATCAAGTCATGGAGGCGGTTTGGTGCACTTGCTCTCCCTGGTGTTCTTACTATCTCTGGATGAGCTGAAACTCCCCTTGGTGTTATTACTATCTCTAGCTGAGTTGAAACGCCCCCTGGTGATCCAACCTGTGGCGCTAAAACTTCAGGGTTATCTGACCCAATGATTTCTTCAATTTGTATTGGCTCTGGACCACTTGGACCTGTCCGGCTTTCGACTGGGTTGTTGGAAGCGATCCTTTTTATTTCTACGAGATCTCGGTCATCCTACAGTTGTTTGATTACTCTATGTTCTTATTCTATCATGATAAATCCCCTTTCATGTGCCTCTGGTGTCATAGGAAATCCCCTGTTCTGCGTTGGAGCCACCAGGGAAACCTTTGTTTCCTCTACCGCTCTAATTTCTTCCCTGTCTCTGAGGGCCTCTTGAG
This sequence comes from Picea engelmannii, assembly GCA_009831015.1. Lineage (NCBI taxonomy): Eukaryota > Viridiplantae > Streptophyta > Pinopsida > Pinales > Pinaceae > Picea > Picea engelmannii. Next base: position 250,694 of record ML788034.1, on the reverse strand, counting down.
TTGACTGCTCTATTTTTGTCACCTGTTCATCCAGGCTCATGGCCCTGAACCTAGTCATTTTGGGTCTGGACATCCTTTGTACCACCTCGTCCCAATCCTAGGATTTTTTTGTGAAGGTTTCGTCTTCAAACTTGTCGTGAGCGTACGGCCAGCAGGATGACACTTGTGAAGCATGTTGCAATACCAAGCCCTTTGGATCGTTCTTTTGAAATCGGCCCGTCAGGAATCTAAAATCGATTTGGCTCAACCCTTCCTGCTTGGCTTGAGCGGTGTCCTTAACCAAGTAGAACCCTACATGGAAACCATAGGGTATAAAGGCTTGTTTCTTATCCTTGACCAGGGTGGCATTGTAGCTCTGCAAGATGGTTTGATAACATATTTCTCCTACCACAATTCGGTCTGAGACATGAACTGGTAGGATATGTGGTGCTCCAGTGGCCCCGAACACCCTGATGTAGGTGTCTCACTCGTCCAAGTACCAGTGGCCTACCTTGGATATCATTTTCTTGGTCACAGCAGATAGTCTTGGGAATTCCTTCTTAAAAAGAATAAAATAAATTTGCGCGATGAATTCGTCTCATATGAGGGAATAACACTTCTTATACTTTTTTACCATAGCACGTTGAAGTAGATGTGTATCGGGAGCTCTGCAACATGCCAACTCAAATTCATGCCAACGAATATGTTTATGGTGCACGTGACATCGAGCAAGTATGAAGCCATGTAGAAAGTTGGTGTCTCTCCTTCCTTCGGCGCTTGGGCCTACTGCACACATATGCTGACTTGTTTATAAATTATTTTTCCTCAGTTGAAACTGCTCCTAGAGATCTCCACTTTGTAAGCCAAGGGCATCCACACCTCTGAATATCTAGAGTAGTCCTTCTCTCCATATAATCGACATATGAGAGCCATCAAATAGATGTATGTCTCCCTTAAGTTGGTTGTCATGTACCATCCAGTGCTCTGGTTGAAGTACTTCTTTTCCTCCCTCCACCATGAGGCCATCACCCAGCTGGTGTCGTGGTGTTCGTAGAACTTCACCATGAAATCTATGTTTAGATGCTCCTCAAGGTCTCTAATCTTGTAGTATTTTTGAACTTCTACCGGTAGGAACACCCCGACGCATCCACAATTTTCATCATTGATTAAACATTTTTGCATGTCTGTGTGGTCTATGAGCCATTTCAGTACCTTTATGCAAGGGAAAATAGGGGTTCTTCTCACCACCATGTGTAGATATGACCTTCGGATGTTGGGGAACACCTGGTCATCGAGCACCCTTACTTATGGATCACTGTGTGGGACATATTCTCGATACTCCTCCTGGCTAAACTTGTTAAAGAGTTCTCCCCAATGTGGGAGCACCATCCTAGACCATGTGCTTGCCTCTATACCGCCAAAGGCCAGAGGCTGGATGAAAACGTTCTTCATTGTTCTCTTAATGATAGGTTATGGCCTCGGGGCATATTCCAATTGTTTTGTGACTCTTGACGAAGAGCCTTCACCTACCTATGGTTCTTTCATCTTCGGTGCCCTCAGTGATTGTCTAGTGGTTGGATTTCTTGGTGGCATTGTTCCTGCAACTTAAAATAAAATTTCAGAGACTGTGTAAAAAAACAAAACCGGATAAAAACATATAAATTATAGGCATGTAAAATTTACAGACTTGGATACATACCTATGAAGCTTTCTAAAACCTGGTTATTTTGATACTCACGAGATCTCTGCAGCCTTCGAATTACTCATCTTACTCCTTTGGATGCTCTAGAATTTCCTCACATGCAGAATGATTTTGTTTGCAACGGCTCAAGAGAATTTAAACAAGGAAGAACTTATCATGTCGCATCATCCATTCAACTCGGGTTATGAGTGAAATTTTAACAAATCTTCCACCAAATCTCTATAACTTAAAATCATCGTGGGTTGACGGCAGAGGCGCAGGTGGTGATGTAGTCTATCGATGATTTTAAACGATTGTTTTGATTGGCGCATGAGGTAGAAACTAATGTGGGATTTGGTATTAATTAGCTCCTTAAATGCTCAAAATCAGATCGTATCTAATGCTAAAAAATCCCATCGTGTCTCTCTCTCAATTGGTGGATCGGGGATCGGGGATGTGCTATGAACATTTTTGTTGATGTCTTTCTGCAAAAATCTCTGATGCCGATCAATTTCATCGTATAATGTTGTCGTGGAAAAGCGGAGTCGAAGGTGTGACTCAGACCTAGGGAGCCAAGAATGACTAGGGATAAAACTAGATTGTACAATCCTCCTATCGGGTAAATACACATGGCACTAAATATCAGTGACTTAATTAGCGTGTATTAATCGGAGTCGGTACCCTCCTTAATTTATTCATTCTAAAAAAAACCTTATATTTTCGATGCTGAAAAAGTATCCAGGTTCAGTGATCGGTGATAAACCTATCAAGTGCTTTCTTCGTATTAGCTTCCTCGAAAAATTCCTGATGCCGAAAACACATCGGGGATCGATGATCGAGACTAACCTTTAGTGCAATCAAAATGTTTGTTGCAAGCCTTTTAGGTTTTCCCCGATTTCGATAAGTGCATCAGCTATCAACGATATCTTTTCTCTCTTCGTTAATGTCTATCCCCCTCATCTTTTACCAATGTCGAAGGGGAATCAACTATCAGTGATATCCTTATGCAAGACTTGATGCAAAACAAAAAATTCCTTTTGTCAATGCCGATGGAGATAGGCACTCGGTGACTGAGGTTTCCTGAGTGGTTCTTTTCCTCCTTTGAATTCCTTCTGATGTTGAATCTAAGCATGTTGGGTGAAGTGTTTTGGTTGTCGATTCTTTATTCAGGTGTTAAGGCCTTTTAAGTCATGGGGGTTCATTAGTTCAAACAAAATTGAATAGGTGATGAGATTCATGAGAATAAGCAAAGACAAAACATTTCTCAAAATGAAGTTGAATCAAACAGTGAAAAAGATCAAGTGGTACCCAAAAAAGAAAAACAAATGACAGAGGCTTTTTAGGGTGTGTTGAGTGCTCAAAAAATGGTGACTTATTGGGTGAAAGAAGAATCTATGTTCCTACCTCGGGCTCAGGTGATGAAAAATCTGATTAAGAACTTAACTGCTTTTTATCATAGCCTCTTTTATCCTTGCATTTGTAATTCCCTGGTTGGTGCATTTGGGCCTGCCTGTGGGGTTTTTCAACCTTTATTCCACCTTCGTTTCATGTAACCCTGACTCATGCCCAAGTTGACACGAGTCGAGTAAATAATTCACTGGCACTAGGCCCTTTATTTACCCTTATTTACTTGCTACGATGTTTCTCCACTGCCAGCGAGCGTCCATAGCCTCGACGGAGTCACCTCGACGTCACAGACCTTGCTCCGTTTTCAATGAGTGTCCATAGCCCTAGTGGAGTTATTTGCATACCCTCTCCTATTGAACGCTCATTTGATATAGTTGATTTTATTTCGGCATAATGCCCTAAGCGAGTGGGAGAGGAGGACATCTATTATTTTCAAAATGAGATGGTTAAGGTGAAATTTTCCTAGCTCTGTCTCTGAGGTACATGTAGTCCTTTCCATCTTACCATCTTTCCCTTAAGGTTTTACCAGACCACCAGGCAGACACTTCATCACTTTTCCAAGGTTTTTCATCTACGCAGGTTAGATAGATAACCCCTTAAAATAACTGCAGGTCCCCTAGTGCTTCTTGTGTTGTATGTGAGCGATGAGCCACGAACAGAGTTTGTCATACCGCATGAATTGAGGTCAACCACCATCTTGATAAACACAATCTTCAAAAGTGTAGAAGTACTATAGCTAAAAAAACAAAAAATGCATTCCACAATCAACCTAGCTAAAACAAAACATCGTGAAAATACACACACAAATATATATATATATATATATATATATATATATATATATATATATACTGAAATATTGTTTTAGGGCTTGGCCATTCACCAGGAGGGCGTCAGGTTCCCCCGTTAGATTTTGCAACTGATACGTTCCTACCCCAATCTTCTCGGCCACCTAGAAAGGTCTAAGCCATAGATTCTGAAACTTAGAACGTTTTCCTTTCAGCTCATTTTCTTTATCCCATTTTAGGACTAAGTCTCCCACTTCAAAATTCTTCTATTTATCCTTATGCTTATCAAACCACCTTTTAACTATATGTTGATGATCTATGAACTTTTATTTTTCTTTCTCCCTTTCTTCTTCCAGCATGAGGAGGGTATCAATTATTTGTTGAATGACTAATGAGGGATGTCCTATAGAATCCTGAGCAAGTTGAAGAGATGGAATATATATCCCATTCAGGAGAATGGCTATATATAGCCAGCTATATATACAGAGTAGGCCAATAATAGCCAGCTCTCAATATTTTGTGAGCGGTGGTGTTTCCCATGAAATGTCCTCCTGCAGGACCATCATGGAGCTCCTTCAGAACTTTGTCTGCATCTTCGCATTTGAGACATCTTAAGAGTACCCTGTCATAAGTAACCTAGAAGAGCACCGAATTGATGAGGCAATATTGTGTTGATTTTAACCTGAGGACTCTCCTTTCCCTAGGATTTACCCTATTTCCTACACCTTTCGAAAATATAGGTCAAATGTTGGATGTGATCTTCTCTGTTCTTTGAATACACAATCACGTCTTCCAAATAGAATAATACACATTTATTGATTAGTCCTCAAAATGCTACATCCATGGCCCTTTGGAAGGTGACCCCTACATTAATTAACTCAAAGGGCATGTGTTTCTAAGCGAAGGTTCCCCACTTGGTTCAGAAGGTAGTATTCAAACTAAAACTTGGTTGTAACCTGAAAAACCATCCAGCATGTAGAATATCTTTGAGCCAGACACGGTCTGCAAGAGTTTCTCCATTGGTGGGACTGGGTAGTTGTCCTTTTCTGAAGCTCTATTAAGGTTCCTAAAATCTGCACATAGGTGAATCTCCCCAGACTTTTTCCTCACAGGAACCAAATTTTCTACCCATGCAGAGTGTCTAACCTAGAAGTTAATCTTGGCATCTAGTATTTTCTTTAACTCCTGACACATGAGAGGCTCCAGGGATGGGTGGTACTTCCGGAGATTCTGTTGGAAGGGTTTCACTTCAGGCTTTAATGGGATAGTGTGTTGAATGACATGAGTATCATAATTTTTCAGATCTCGATAGGACCAAGTGAAAACATCTTGATATTGTCTGAAAAGTTTGAGATAGGCCTTCCTTTCCTCTTTAGATACCGTCCTACCGAGATTTATATTCTTGGGGTTTTCCGGGGTTCCTAGATTTATAGTTTCGTGCATGGGATAGGAACTCCCCATCTTTGCATTCTTTGACCCTTTAAACATTTCCCTTAGGTCAAAAAGGTTTTCTAAATTGGATATTCCCTTCAGTATCATGTGAGACCTTGGTTTCTCAGTCGATTGATCTGTCTGAGGATCGGTTTCTCCCGATTTATCCTAGAATACTTCATCGTCAATAGCCAAGTCTTTGAAATTATCTTGATTGGTCAAAGAGTTTACGATCTCTTCATCTCCTTCAAAGACCTTTCAATTAGAGAACCGATGGTTTGTAGAGTAGTTGATCCACAGTGAACCAGGAGGCTTCATAGTCTTCTAGAGGTGATAGCCTTGAGGCAACGGTGGACAAAGAATCATCAATAATGTTCTTTGTTCTGGGGATCGTTGTAATGTTGAAGGATTCAAAATTCTCTATTATCTTGTGCACTTCATGTTGGTAATTCCTCAGGTGTGGAGAGTTGCAATGTATAGTGTTCCTTAATTGTCTAACAATGATTTCAGAATCTCTGGACACCTTCAATTATTTAACATTTAAGTCTATGGCTTTCTTTATCCCTTGTACTAGAGCTTCATACTCGGCGATGTTGTTTGTGCATTCAAATTATAGTCTACAAGACAAGAAATTATGTTTACCTTTTGGATCGATGAGGATGCACCCTGCCCCTGACCCTTCTTGTGATTTAGATCCATCGAAGTATAAGGTCCAAAATTGTGGGCAAAACCTACTAGCTTCCCCTTTCTTATCACTTTCCTCCTTTCCTCCTATATGTTTTGTGGTTTCTAACACTGGTTCCCGACAAAAGAGGGTTTCCCCTACCATTATTAGCAAATTTTCTTGAAAAAATACTTCGTAGTTTTGAGTAAGAGGGACATCGGATGAGAGGGGGGAGAAATTCCCGAAATCGAAATCACGGGAATAATTGCCTAGCATGGGAAAGTATGTCAATGAGGGTTCATTAAGGGTTTTCATGTCAGTAATTGTGTGTTTTAGATATATTTCCCTATTGATTCTGATCATATTCATGTGTCCCTTTAATGGAAGCCAAAGGTGAGCCCAGATTGTACTAAAGTATTCATTTAACTTCTCAGACCAATCTCGACTCATTAGCAATCCATAGGCTTCTGGGATATCTACTACAATGATGTCAATCACTTGAACAAATTTAGGGTGTGTCGTTATTATGATCATTACATCTTTGAGTTCTCCCATAACCTTCACATGGGTTATGTCTAGTTGCATTACATGTTTATCTCTTTTGAGAGGGATTGCATTTAATTTTTTGCAAATAAACAATGGCATAACATTGGAGGATGCTCCTGAGTCAACCAAACAGTTATGGAGGTTTCTGTTGAAGAATTCAAATGTCAAAAGGAACGGTGGGACAAAATTTTTTCCCTTCTTATCTTCAGAGCTAGTGTTCATAGTTGATTTATTTCTTAGATCTGTTTGAGCTAGATTTTCTCCTTGGTCAGTTCTTTTTGTAGGAATTTCTACCAATTTCAATGCTTGTAAGAGAAAGTCCTTCTATTGAGGGATTCTACACATGTCCATGACTTATATGTTTGCCTTCAACTTTCTCAAGTCTTCTACTATATTGTAGTCTAGCTTGGGTCATTCTCATGTATGGATGTTTATAGGATTTCTTCGGGGAACAAAAGGTTCTTTCGGGTGATCAGGAGTTGGTTTTCCCCCCAAAGTTTGGGTCATAGTAAGGTTGTTTGAGACAGTTTGACCCCTACTTCATGTTTGCATAGCCAAGACCTCTATGGGTGGTTCTTGAACCTCAAATAGGTCATAGGAAGTCATTGGTAGATCAGGGTCCCATATTAACATGGTTGTTTCTTTTGGTGGATCAACTTCTTTCCAATCAACAATATTCATGACTGAGCCACTTGATTGTTCGGTTAGGGAAAACTCATATAGAAACTAGTTGGCCAACAAATTCATGGCATGCACCCATTGTGGGCAGTCTCTTTCAGAGTGTTTATCTTGGTGATAAGGATAGAAAGAGTCAGATGCTACATTTCCCAGATCGATGTTTAAGTTGGATGGGAGAGGTTCAATCGCTTTGAACGATGGATTTATTTTGAAAAAAGGTTTATAGGGCCTTTGGACTTGGTTTCCTTCCCCTGCAATTCTTTTCATGTCTATGATTTCATTTGAAAACTTCTTGATCATGCGTTGTAGGTATTCTATGTCTCCACTTCCCTTTTCAAGACCTTGTTATGTTTGTTTCCCTGGGGGTCTAGTCAACAGTAATCCTCTCCTGGGAGGAGGTTGAACTTCCTTCTTGACTAATGAGACTTGGCCTTTTTTACATCCCTTCATTTCTGACTCTATCATTTTGGCTTCTTCAAAATTCTCAGCTAAGGTTTTTTTGGCAGCCCTCTTCACAAACATGGAAATAGAAGCTGGGAGAGCATTAGCATATACTTCGATTTGCAAATCCTGAGTGGGTTTAGCTTCGGGCTGGAATTTATTTAAGATAGTGGTGAATATTTTATTGAAGTCCTTAACCTTTTCCTTTTAACTCATGGTGGCAGTGAACAACTCGGACATCAAAGATCCTGTAGTGGTTTCTTCTGCAAATTTCTCTAGAAAATCCTTTTGAAATTTCGTCCAACTAGTTATGGATCCTACAGGTAAGTTAAAATACCACATGGAGGCCAAATTCTCAAAAGTGTAGGGGAATAGCCTGCATAATATGTCTTCATGTTGGAAATTCTTCATTCTAATAGCTAGTATGAATTTTTTTATATGGTCTTCAGGCAATCCTAAGGTTTGAGGGTCAAATTTAGGGAGTAAATTTTTTGGATGTCGAGGAAGGTTATGTACTCGCCCAGGGATGGAAAAATCATCTATGGCCAACCAAGGTTGATTATTCATAGGTGGGTTTCCCCTTTCTTCATTATGATCATTTTTATCTTCCATGTCGTCCAATCCCCAAACTGAGCATTCAGAGTTGAAATGTTCTTCGTCGGAAAATTCATTGGGCTCGAAGCAGTTATCGACCAGTGTTTCAGGGATTAGATTGAGAGAATGTTCGATTTCGGTAAGGGAAAAATATATTAGGTCTTCTACTATGTGAATCAAAACCTATTTGGGGGTATCGACCACCGGTCTTCTTACTTTTTTTCTACGAGGAATTAACGGGGCTAAGGTAGTGCTCCAATTTTTCTAGCGCAAGCTCTTGTGATCCTTCTGAATTGGTTCAACTCCTCATGAGGAAGAGCGTAAGGTATCTCGGGGAATATATGTTCTTCCTCTTTCTGGGGTGAGTTACTCATTTCAGGAGTACTCAGTGTGTCTGGTTTGTCTGAATAATGACTAGGCATGCATGCGGGCTATTTTGAATCTACAGGTTGCCTGAAATATTGTGTTAAAAATATTGTCATCCATTCATTCTTCGGGCCCTCCTTCTAGTTTCAATTCTGTTTAGGGGTCCTAAATCCCTTTAACTCAACAGTAGGAACCTGTTAACGGGCGAAATTGACCGTTCCTCAACTGAGAGAGTGGAACCGGTCTGGGGTTGTCTAATAACCCAAGCTGTTTGGAATGAACCACCCTGACAGGTTTAACGGCTCCGTTGGCCGCTCTAAGATCCTAAGAAAACCAAAGAGAAAACTAATCTAACTAAAACAAATAAAACAAACTAAACTAACTAAAACTAATAAAACTAATTAACTAAAAACAAACAAACTAATACACTAATCTAATTAAAAACAAATTACTAAATTAAACTAAAACTAAAATATAAACTACTCTAACTATTATATACAATCTACTAACTTCTATTACACTAACTCTAACAATTAAATATCTAATTACTAATTGAATTACAACTTATTCACAAATATGCAATATCTACAAGATGCAGATTTGAATAAAACCTGTAAAACTCATTTGCTTTCTGCCCTAAGACAGCCAGGAATATTTTTTATTTTTTTATATTTTATGAATAAGAAATAAAACCTACTGAAATTAAACGATCTAATATATTTGCTGAAATTAAACAATCTAATATACTAAACACATATATCTAAACAAACAAATGAAAAACTGACTTGGAAACGCTCCAAGTCTGCCCTGTGTATGATGACTTCAAAGCTGGTCGGAGGAAGGAAAATCGCACCGGTTAGTCCATGAGCTTCTCGTAAATGATAGGCTGTGCTGCTCTTTGAGTTGGTTTACAGGACAAACAAGATATAAAAAATCATAACAATTATAAGATTTATAAATCTCTGCAATAAGGGAAACCTGTTATGCAAAAACTTATACTTTATAATTCAACTTATGAAGAAGAGAAATATGTCGTTCACAAACTGAATTAAGCAATTGCTATGTTCTTTAAATACTTAGAAGAAAACAGATATGGATTACAGTGATTAATTTATATCATTTGCACATGATTAAGATAGCTAAAGTAGTCATTAACCAGATACAAATTGATATACACAACATGAAACAAAATATTGATATCATGAGAAGCTAAAGCTGTAACAAAACACCAAATTCTGCTTCAGTCTATATTAAAATTCCATATCCTTGTTCTCCCACGAATGAGGATGTCCATTATTACAAAAATGATAAGTATTTATAAGTCTCTCCACAGGGTAAAACCTCCCTGTGGATAATATCAAATTGTTTTACATAATCTGGGAGATATCCCAAAATCAACTAAACTAGGAAACTAAAATGCAAGTGAAATCTTTGAAATATCCCCTAACTGCTCA
>ML788034.1:222623-240615 GCA_009831015.1 Picea engelmannii | reverse complement strand
AACTAAACTAGGAAACTAAAATGCAAGTGAAATCTTTGAAATATCCCCTAACTGCTCATCAAATCCATTGCAATTTCGAATTCATCTGCAATAGATAAAAAATAACAAGTTAGAAAGGTATTTCATTTACAAAACAATAAAAAATTGATTCTACAGATTTAGCTACAGAATCATCTGATTCTGTAGCTAGTCTAAAATAGCATACAGGATCAAATAGAAATCAAATCAAATCTTTTTTAAAAGAATCAAATCCACTTTTCTTTCAATGGATCATTTAAAATGAATCACTAATGATTCAAATGATTTTATCATTCAATATAAAACATAATCAAAAGTGATTTAATCGAAACAGGGGTAAGAATACTCTGTTTCATTTTACCATAAAATCGGGTCAAACAGTAACAAGATTGTTTCATATCAAATGAAATCCATAGTGAGTCATATCATGTGCGATACGATCTAATCCAACACAACCAGAATCCATTCGTTATAGCTATAATAATGTAGCATAAGATTCATGTTGTTTTAATCAAATACAAAGATGGAAAGATTGTTACGATCATGGGTAAATAAGACATTCATAACAGCATCAACCAAAATTCGCCATAGATTTTGATCGTTGAGTGTTACACAGTCAACAGACAGGATCAAATAGTGATCACAACCATCATCAGATCGACAGAAGTGATAATCGTAAACTGAGCAACAATCGAAAACAAATCGTGATTGAGTTAAATATAGAATAATAGTGAATCCAATTTCGTTTTACAAATCAACTCATAACTGAATATTTATTTCCATTACAAATCCAACTGATAACAAGGTCGATCCAACAGCAGACCAAAAACGAATTAACCGGCTGGGTTTCACATAACCGTTACGAATTGAAATCATTCACGATTTGGGTGAATTTGTACAAAATCATTTTTAAAAAATCCAAACTGTATTCGAGTTGTTCGAAAGCCACATGGACATAAGACCGTAACAATTAACCATATCACAACTGTTTCCAATCATAGCATATACATTATAACGAAATCAAAACGAAATGCGATTGTGTTTAGAATCGAAATATGAGAAACAACTTGTGTCTATCAAACGTCTTCAATCAACAATAGAGCATTCATTTTGGCTAAATCAAACAACTCAAATCCATACCAAATCAATCAAATCAATTAAAATCTAATCGAAACTAAACTGGGAAATGGAATTCCATTCAGTCAAAGCAAGGCTAAGTATAGAATGTAACGAAACCAATCAATGTTGAACAGAGCTATTCAAAACAAATTTGAATCGTTATATAAACTCATCCTATTTACAAAAATGATTGATATTACACATACATGTGTGACGACGAGGATATCCAATTATGCCAGCTTAGAATTCACCACAGTCGTGGTCGATTCCACATTTTTAAACAAAATGGAGCCTGTCATTCTTTGTCTCTTATCAGTGGTCTGTAGCTCAGCCTTTTGACGGGTAAGTAGTGTAACTTGGTCCTCCAAAGATTTAATCTTTGACTATAGCATCGGCACATCGAGATAATATCTCTCTAACCATGAGCCGCATTGATCACAGGGTGGCATTGTAGGCTTCGACGGAGCAGGAGAGGGTTTAGATGAATGATCGGGGGTTTCACAAGGCAACTTGATGCCTGGGTATTTAGGGTCACTTTGCAAGCAAGGTGGTAGGTTTGACACGAAGTCATACGAGGGTTCGGCACACAAACCTTCCGAATAGGGGTACTCACTAGCCAGGAAACGCTCCACTTCCGAGTCGGAATCCTCACTCAACACAATAGGGTTTAGTTCGACAGGAGGTTTCGGCTTAGTCCTTGCCATTCGAGAGATTAAACGGGCATTCTTTTTTCCTTTGGTGTTTGCAGTGGGTTTGGCATTGGGTTTCTTGCCCACAGGCTTAACAGTTTCGATATCCTTGGTCACAGAGTGGGGCAGGTCGATAGGTGAGTTGGGCAAGGGTTTAGGTAACAGAATGATGTAGGGTATTGGGGGTATAGTCTTGTCCTCGGTAACCACAGGTTTGTCAACCTGTGGTGGATTCGAATCCTCAAAATCATTTCGAGCAAGGAAATCATTCCAACGGTCTCCGTGTAACCCCAAATGATAGACAACAATTATTTTAACCAACCCATAGTGAAAGAGGCTGCTATCATCCTGGCTCCTCTTGTATTTCTTAGACATTTTGAACAGGCTTCTATGCAAATAATACGGCATATTTAGCTGATAACCCATAAAACCATAAGCAAACGAAGGTGGTGTAAGAAAACAAAACCATACTGACCTTCGCAGGTGATAAACTGTTTGATAATCATCAATAAGTCATGCCAGCGTTGTTTAAGCATGGTCACAGGTAAACCTTTGTCACAGGAGCCAACCTTACGTGACTGGAAGAGAAGTGTCCAAGGGACCTCTTCCACTTTGCAATTCTTGGACCATCGTTGTCCAGTGGCAGGCAAACCCGTAGCAAGACTGATAAATTGCTCGTCAATTTGCAATTGAACATCGTCGACCTTGGCTCGACAGCCATCAAAGGTCAATGCGAATTGCCTAATAACGCAGAGGTTAAAACCATCAAACTTCTGTAAGAACGGGAGCCACCCATTGTCCTCGAGGTCACTACGGGCACTGTCGAACATCAACAGAGAATTGCTACCATTCGGTTCATCCCTCACAACTGGAGCCATGGTGCGAGCACATGGTAAGGGTTTGGTTCGAAAACACCAGCACACAGGATCAGAGTCATTCGGTTTAACCACTATGACGATCAAAGGGGAAGAATTAATGTGAGCATGCGAGGGTGGTGGAATCACTTACCGCCATGCAAAATATTAATGGCAAAGTACAACCGGCGAATTAACCCACTGTTGAAACAATTATAACATAGTTCAAACCATACTATTCAGCCAACCAATGTGCCATTGTAATATTTCAAACCATTGTCATTCAACGTAAAATCAAAACCCAAATGTTTAACCAACGCGCCATTGCATAAATGTTTAATCAAAGGTTTTAAAACATTGTGACAATCGATTTCATAAAATTGACAAGCCAAGAGCTATAACAATAAGGATCACATCATATATATAAAAACAAAAATAACCCATGACCCCTATGTAATTCAATGACTAGGCAAGTTTCAAAAAACATAAATGTTCATGCTCAATGCCTTACCAGTTTAATAAAATCCAGTTGCGCAATCAAAGTAAGAACAGGCAAATAGGCATAGTTCAAAAATCCTTACAGCCACTTAATGATAAACCAAAGGTAAGTGCCATTCAAAGTATCAACGTAAAGATCATGATAGTTCAAATAACGATGGAGGAGTTTTCACGCTTGCAGTCGTGAAAACTAAATGAAGGCCAATTTGCAAATGTCGCAAGAAATGAAAATATCGTCTATTTGGAAGAATGCGATGACAATTTGAAGTTCGGAAGACATAGGTGTAGTCAGCTTATAGGGCAATAGAAAAAATTGTATTGGCTGCCAACAGAACCAAACCCACCACCGAGGCCCAATTAGACTTTGCAGTGTTTAATGGTGGAATGGTTCTCCAGATCTTGTGATCCGGCCAAATGATCAATGGGATTTACGTAGTGATTGACAGGATGTCTTCTTTCGAAACCTCCTCCTTTAGTTCGAACGTTCTCTTTTTTCATATTTTCTCTTATAGGTGGGACCGATACAAGATAAATGCTAGTATAAACTAGCTGGGTAAAAAAAGGGGAAGGACTTAAATATTGAAGAAGGCTGAGTTTGGGATAAACCTTATGCTCAAGCATGCAGACAATGATTCTTACACCTACACCAAGCCTAGTACTAATAAATTAACATGTTGGTGTTCCAATTATTGACTGAGATACAATTATCAGGAGAAAACATACATGCAATAAACAATGGCAAGAAAAATAGTTTCCTTAACTCTAATCATCAATCACATATCAACACAACGATTTACTTTTCATCATTAAAGACAAGAACTATAAAAATATTGAATCAGATAACTTATCAACAGATTCAGAGGCTCTTACTCAATACGACATCCATTCACAAGATAAAATCAAAAATAATTCTTCTTCAGATCCAAACACAAACACTTTTGATGAAAAACACAAACTTTTCTCTGGTCCTAAACAAGACTTCTCAATTAAGGCAACTCTGAAATAATTCTTTACGAATCCAAAAATGAGGGTCTTTGCAACAACCATCGACCCCTTCCTAACAGGTTGATCCTCTTATTTATAACATATTATTAACTAAAAATAATTATCAAAAGTGTAGCTAAGTAAAACAAAAACTCACCACATGGTTCTTTCATCTCTCAGTCTTCTAAGATTCATCAAATGATCTCACTTGAGTGGATGACTCTTCTCATACTCCGACCATTTGACGAAGAGTTCCTCGCATGTGTTGGTGTATAGGAACCTATGTTGATCCATCAAGGATGAAAGGATCTCCTTGATCTCCACCGCACGTGCCCGATATTTGACTACCTTATCACTTCACTATTGTAGCATTGTTCAATCATTGATCGGGTGCTCCATAAACAGTTGCACTTGGCCTGGCGCTATGTTCACCACCTTTGTTATATCCATAGCCCACGATGAGTCTTATTTGGCATGTAATTTGACTATGTCGACAAAGTCATCGGGTGTAACGAATTCTGGAAGGTCGATGTCTCTCATCGCCTGGTTGATTTTGGTCCAGCTCTTTTCGCACTCGGCCCACTTCTCTTGGATTTCCCGATGAGGTTCTTGGGGAATTCTTACCCATTATTCAATCGAATTCTTTATGCAGTCGATGTTTCTTTCCCTCAACATTGGAATATTATGTTCTTCGGTGTCTCGGCCCTTTTGAAGCGCGTTGATGTAATCAATTCTTTCCATAGCTTGGTGGGACTTTTCATACCACCTTTCCATGTCTTTGCACGTTGCTAGCACCATCAGGGTGTCTTCTTGGAAGTCGTCTATCCTTGCAGTGAAAATGTGTCACTCATTTGTGAATTATCGTCTTGGAATTCACTTCTCAAGAACACCGTGGCCTGTGTGGATTCATGATAATATTTCTCCAAATGGCGCAGATGTTCCAACTCCTTTAGCACAGTGGCCAGCTCCTCTTCATATTTTCTTTCTCTATCCAAGGTGGCATATGTGATCACCATCCTTGCACAGATAATCTCAGACATCTTGGCATGGTCAGTGCTGATCAATTTTTCCTTTGTGGTGATGAGGATGGAGCGAACCAGAGTAATCCTCATGTTATTGGTGGTCCTCTTTACGATATCTTTCCTCTTTCGGTCATAGGAGATGGCTTGTATATCAGAAACTTCATCCATGGGTTCAAGTATTTGTTGATCCCCCCAGGTAAGCATATTTCCCAGGCTTTTGACGGTGTATATTTGTTCAAGATTGGGTTCTTGGACCTCTTTCGTGTGTTCTGAAGCTCTGGCCTCTGGTTTTTTCTCATCGAGAGGTAGAGTATTGGATGAAATTGAAGTATCAGGGGTAGGCTCGAAACTTACTTGATAATCGATTGTTGAGATGTCGATTTCCTACTGTGTAACTTCTTCCTTTTGTTCTCCCGACCCTGGCTCGTTCGTCGGACTATCCATTTGGGTCTTCGGTACATCAAGTATCTCAGTGTCTAAGACATTTTTGACCTCCTGGTCATTCTATGGAAGGCCCTAAATTTGAGCATCGGGAGCTGAGGGAGATGCTTTCTCGAGCTCCTTTTCCTCTGTGATCTGCACCGAAGTTACCAAGTACACCTCCGAACTTTCATCATCATCATATATTGTTATCAAGTCATGGAGAGGGTTTGGTGCACTTTCTCTCCCTGATGTTCTTGTTATTTCTGGCTGAGATGAAACACCCTCTGGTGATCCGGCCTGTGGCGCTGAAACTTTAGGGTTATCTGACCCGGTGATTTCTTCAATTTGTATTGGCTTTGGACCACTTGGACCTGTTTGGATTTAAATTGGGTTGTCAACAGGGACCCTTTTTATTTATAAGAGGTTCGGGTCATCCTGCAGTTGATCAATTACTCTCTATGCTTGTTCTATCATGAGAAATCCCCTTTCATGTGCCTCTGGTGTCATAGGAAATCCCATGTTCTGCACCATAGCCACTAGGGAAACCTTTGTTGCCTATGTCGCTTTGATTTATTCCCTGGCTATGAGGGCCTCTTGAGACGACTTCTCTATTTTCGTCGCATGTTCGTCCAAGATCATGGCCTTGAACCTGGTCATTGTTTAGTCGGCCATCCTTTGTACCACCTCATCCTAGTCTTGGGCATTTTCTGTGAAGACTTCATCTTCGAAATCGTCGTGAGTGTGAGGCCAGCAGGATGACACTTGTGAAGCATGTTGCAAGACTAGGCCCTTTGTATCGTGCTTGTGGAATCAGCCCGTCGGGAATCTGAACTCAAGTTGGCTCAGCCCTTCCTGTTTGTCTTGAGCGGTGTCCTTAACCAAGTAGAACCCTACATGGAAACCATAGGGTATGAAAGATCATTTCTGGTCCTTGATCAGGGTGGCGTTGTATCCCTACAAGATGGTTTGATAACATATTTCTCCTACCACAAGTAGAAAATAATACGGGATTTGGTATTAATTATCTCCTTAAATTCTCAAAATCTGATTGTATCTAATGCTAAAACATCCCATCGTCTCTCTCTCTCAGTTGGTGGATCGGGAATTGGGGATGTGCTATTAACATTTTCATTGATGTCTTTCTGAAAAAATCTCCGACACCGATCAATTTCATCGTATAACATTGTCATGGAAAAGTTGACTCGGAGGTGTGACTCGGATCTAGGGAGCCAAGAATGACTCGAGATAAAACTAGATTGTACAATCCTCCTATTGGGTAAATACATGTGGCGTTGAAGATCAATGACTTAATTAGCATGTATTAATTAGATTTGGGACCTTCCATAAGTTATTCATTCTAAAAAAAAAATAGCTTTCTTGCTAAGCCCATAAAGGATCTTGTTATCACCCTATAATTTCCCAGGCTAAGGAGGAAATCGGAAGGGGTAACCACAAAACCACTTCAAGTCAAGGATCTAGCCCTCCAAGACTTAGAGAGGGATCTCTCTGTCAGATTTAGATTTTTTTGAGTATGGGTCTTATTCTGGTTATGCAAAATAGGATTTTGTTTTAGAGTTTTTGGTTGAGACCACAAAAAGTGCCATTGGGAAAAATGGATTCAAGAGGTTAAGACGATAGATGAATGAAAAACTAAGACAAAATGTGACCAGGCAGGATAATCATGTCAATGGATCATTTGAGCAAGTGTTGTCATTTTTCCTCCAAGCAGGATCTAGGGATATCTTTCTTCCAATTAATACATTTGTGTCCAGGCTTGAGATAAGACCTGAACTCGATGTCTTTAGT
This sequence comes from Picea engelmannii, assembly GCA_009831015.1. Classification (NCBI taxonomy): domain Eukaryota; kingdom Viridiplantae; phylum Streptophyta; class Pinopsida; order Pinales; family Pinaceae; genus Picea; species Picea engelmannii. The sequence goes on along the minus strand of ML788034.1, from coordinate 233,202 downwards.
AATGGTTGTTTTAAACCATCTTTCACCAGTCCCAGGTATCTATGTTGTTGCTGCAACAATGGCTTCATCAACCTGCATCTCAATTTTTCCCACTTTGGCCTTGGATCCATCAAAGGTTAAGGCAAATGCCTCAGCCACTCCTTGGTGAAAACCTTGTAGTTTTTCACAGTACCTGTAGCATCCAACATTTATGAACATCTGGAAAATCTTAGGGTGAGATTCCAAATATGTTATACCATTAAGATCTGATCCAGATTTTATGAGAAAAATGAAATGAATACATATTATTAGCATGTGCTTAACACAAAATAATAGAGATACAGTAAAACTGGTTTTCTATTAATAAAGAAATAAGCTAGAAACTGTAAAATGTAGCAAAAACAAGCTTGCTGGAATGGTGACAGCTTATCTCTGAGAAGAGATGTGACGGTTGCACTCATTCGCAAGAAGATGATTACAATGAGGCTCTAAAGGCCTTTTTACAATAATAAGGAATGTCAAAAACCCTAGACATCCAAAAACCTAACCTTAGGAGATGAAGCGCCAAAAGTCATGTGGGCCCCATTTGGGTAAGTTAGTACATCAACTTCCCGAGGTCGTAATTTTTGCATACGATCTTTGTTTTAGGCGTATGATAGCCCATTAGAAAGGTGTCATCAAGGAGATTCGTTTTAGGCATGATATCAAAGGGACATATAATATTACAAACCTTTTTTCCCAAAAAACATCATTTAGGGCCTCAAAAAGGCTCTGGAAGTGAAAACTGCTAAAAATAGTAAATTACCATTTATGCCAGAAAACTGTTTTGAGCCAATTGGAAAAGGTGGGTGGACACTGATATCCATCTGGATCAATCCTCCCTCCTTAGGAAGCAATGGTCTCCATTGTGTTGAGGTCCCCCATCAGATGAGGAAATTTCTACTGAATTTGGCCCCGGGTGACCCACTTGCCTTGGTGCAGGAGTTGCCCTGCTTTGACGACTCGATAAAGCTGGATCCTTTGCTATCGAGTGACCTTGATCTGCGTGTCCACAATATGATCTTTGGATGTCTGTTGTATGCAGTCAGGGTTGAGCTCTATTGGTTTCATTCATTCTACTACTTCTGAGGTGTCTAATAGTGGTGGAAAATAAGGGCGAAGGAGATCCACATTGAACACTGGGTGCAAGCCAAGGAAAGGAGGAATGTCGAGATCAAAACCATTATCCCCCACGGCCTTGGTGATAGTGTATGGCCCATAACAGAGTGGGTGAAGCTTCCGATGGGGTCCTGTAAGGCGTTCTTTCTGCAAGTGAAACCAAACTTTGTTGCCCACCTGAAACTTATGTGGCACCTGATGTTGATCATGGCATTGTTTGTACTTGTCATTGGACTTCTGTAGGATATCCTGAACCTATTGGCAGATGTGTTAGATCCGTTCAATGAACCGGGTGGATTTTTCAGCTTCAGTTGGAGCAGGAGATGAATCATTTGAGGTGACCGCAGGGGGAGGTGAAACATCTATGGGACCCAATGGTTGGAATCCCAACCCCACCTGAAAGGGGTTGTGGTCGGTTCAGCTATACAGGGCTTGGTTGTAGATATTATAGACATAGGGAAGGCTCTCATCCCATGTGTGGGGATGCTTTGAATTATACATGTGAAGGATATGCACAATCATTCAATTTACAACCTCGGTTTGGCCATTTGTCTGGGGGTGTAAGGTCGTGGACTTGGTGAGCTTGGTGTCCAGCAATGACCAGCAGCTCGACCAGAATGTGATGAGAAATTGACTATCCCGATATGAGACAATGGTTTGTGGGAATCCAAAATGTACCCAGACTCATTCAAAGAAGAGCTTGGCAGTGGCCTCTGTTGTGATTCTCTTCTTGTAGGCAACCAGAATCGCCATCTTAGAAAAGCGATCAACAACCAAAAAAACATAGTCATTTCCCCGCTTGGTGGACAGGAGGCCCAACATGTAGTCCATTGAGATGGATTCCCATGGCCTGTCGGGAGTAGGAAGAGGAGCGTATAGACCCTATTTCTTAGTGGTCGGTTTGGCAATAGCGCAGGACCTAATATACTTGCTAACCTCCTGTCAAAGTTTTAGCCAGTAGAAATGTTTATGTAGCATCGCCACTGTTTTTTTGACACCGAAGTGTCCTGCCACCTGACTGTAGTGGGATTCCCATATTAGATTCGCTTGCTTGCTTGATGGAACATAGATATCACCTAGATGACACAAAAACCCATCCTGAAGATGGAAATTATCGACAACTACATTTGCACCCAACATTTGGTAGGTGGTGAAGAAGTCGGGGTCTGTCTCATAGAGTTGGGGCCATCCATAGGTCTCATGGTTGCAAGATTTTAGCACCGTGGTGAGTGTCACGACAGGCGATCTGCTGAGGCAATCAGCGATGCGATTGGTGCTTCCTTTTTTATACTTGATGTTGAGGTGGAATTGTTGCAAGTATGTGGACCACTTTTGATGGTGGTCATTCTACAATTTTCCATGTGTCTACATGAACTGTAGTGGCTTATGTTCAATGTGGATGACTGTCTCCTTCCCAAGAATCTAATGTCTCCACTGGTGTCAGGCTTGCACAATGGAGTACATTTCTTTTTCATAAGTAGGGTACTTATGGACAGTATCTGACAATGTCTCACTATGATAGGCCACGGGGTGGCCATGCTGAGTGAGAACGGTGCCCACGGCATAGTCTGAAGCATCTATCTCGATCTCAAAGGGATGTTGCAGGTTTGGTAGTGAAAGTATTGGTGCTTAGCACAAGTGTTGCTTCAAATCATCAAACGCTTGTTGTTGGAACCAACCCCATGCAAATTTCACCTTACCACCACCCATGTTTATTTGGCTGAGGGCCCATGCAATATGGGAGAATCCTAGCACAAACCTGCGGTAGAAATTGGCAAGGCCCAAGAAGCTTCGAAGCTCAGTGAGTGTGGTTGGGGCTGGCCAGTCAAGGATGACTTAGATCTTGGCTAGATCCACATGTATGCCATGATGATCAATGATGTAGCCTAGGTAATGGACCTCGTCCATGCCGAAGGAGCATTTTTCCAAGTTGGTGTATAACTTGTGCTACCGGAGAGTGTGCAAAACCTGTTGAATATGATTCAAGTGTTCAGCCCAAGTCTTGTTGTAAATTATAATGTCATCCAGATACACCAGTACAAAAGTATTGGTGAATGGTCGCAGGATATCATCCATCATCCTCATGAAAGTGGTTGGAGCATTTGTCAAACCAAAGGGCATGACCAACCATTCAAAAAGGCCTTCCTTTGACTTGAAGGCGGTCTTCCATACATCTATCTGTTCTATTGGGACCTGGTGGTAGCCAGACTTCAGATCAATCTTACTGAAGTATTTGGCCCCACTGAGTTGATCAAGGAGGTCATTTTTTCAGGAAATCGGGTACCGGTTTGTGACTGTGATTTTATTCAGAGCATGATAATCAATACAGAGTCGCCAGGTTCCATATTTATTCTATACCAGCATGATTGGTCTCCCGCAAGGTTATGAGCTGGGATGGATGTGCCCCTTGTGGAGCAGTTCTTGGATCTGTCGCTTGATCTCCTCACTCTATAACAAAGAGCGGTGATAGACTGGCCCATTGGGAAGAAGTGTGTCGGGGTCATATCGATGGGGTGATTGACCTGGCAGTGCAGAGGTACCCCTGTAGGTGAGGATAAGATATATGAGTATTCTTCCACAACCTTATCTACTTGCTTCTGCTGTGTGGAGAGGTCGGTCGCAGAGACCCTAGATGTGGTTGTGATCTTTCACAAGAAGATGACTACAATGAGGCTCTGAAGGCCTTTTTACAATAAGCAGGAATGTCAAAAACCCTAGACATCCAAAAACCTAACCCTAGGAGATGAAGCACCAAAAGTCATGTGGGCCCCGTTTGGGTAAGTTAGTACATCAACTTCCCGGGGTCGTAACTTTTGCATACGATCTTTGTTTTAGGCGTATGATAGACTGTTGGAAAGGTATCATAGAGGATATTCATTTTAGGTGAAATATTGAATGAACTTAGATATTGCAAACCTTTTTTCCCAAAAACATCGTTTAGGGCCTCAAAAAGGCTCCGGAAGTGAAAACTATTAAAAATAGTAAATTACCAAAATTGCCATAAAATTGTTTTGAGCCAGTTGGAAAAGGTGGGTGGACATCGATATCCATATGGATCAAGATATTTCCTGAGAAATTCTCCTCCAGTAGACATATGCAAAAAACCTGTTAATACCTTGAAGAAACTGAAATCTGGGTTGATGGATGAGAGACCAGCGCTAGGAAAAAGGAGAAAGGAAAGACAGATTAGGGGAATTCGTGAAACAAACAATTGTCTTGGATGGAAAACCTTTAAAAATGACAAAAGGAATAGCTTAGATGATAATGTTTTTTTTTAAATACCAACTCATACATTGATGGTTTCGCTCACGAGGAGATCATGGTAATGACTGTTGATGATGGCAGGATTTCGAATAGACATCTTAGGGTTTCAAATATTTCATCAAATAATGAATACAAACCAAATAAATGATTGAGACCAAGCAAATCGTATCTAGAGATGATTTTGGCAGAACTTAATATCATCATGACATGTGTACTGATGGTGGTTTGAGAGTATGATTGGATAGTCTAACCGTTAGCAGACTCTGTGCTTTCGACATCTAAGAACACCCTGCACCTGCCTTTTTAGCTGATGAAAGTGAGAACTTTCGGTAGCTTATAACACATTGAAAACCGACCCTTAGTTGTCGAAATCTAACCTTTGACACTTTTGCATTCGAGAGCTCAAAACATCATTTACCAACTTTGGATATACCTGGACACCTTTTTGAAACATAAGATACAGCACTGGACCATTTACTTTGATTTTCTTAACATGAAGACACTCTCAAAATGATTCAGAGAAAATTTCCAAATAGATAACTGGAGACCATATGACTATATCATAGGACCCTAACATAGGCTCCAATTGGGGATGGAAACTCCTTAGAAGGTGTCAAGAATCTCATATCTCGGGCTTTGTAAATCAGTGCCTTGTCCATTGGGATGATCCCACCACTTGTATCTTGATCTGTCCTACAACTTAGTGACTGGACACCAATTGATTATTCATTCTGACTTTGACTGAGTTTTGAAATAAAATAAAAACAAAAATAAAACACATGCTTGCCCAGCAAGTTATTTGCACACCTATCTACCCTAAACTACTAAGATTACTTGCATAAATATGAGAAAGAAAAATGGCAATGTAGCCAATCCAACAGTTGATCTAGTAACTTTGTTCTTCCATTGTCTTTGATAAAACTCAAAAATAAGTTCGTTACTTGTGCTTGAGAGTAATTTTAAGCCTGGTCTTCACCACAGAGGATTTGATAAACCCGAAAAATAGAAAAAATGTTGGAAATGGAAAAGGGTCATGTATTGAAAAATTTCTCTATGTAGATATTTATAGGATCAATATAGTCTTGGCCCATCCTTTGGTTTTCAACTTCAAATAATTCAACATCATGACTTGATTTCGCACCTATGTTTTTTTTGTCCTCCAACGCTTATTTAAATGACTGCAAATGCTCTGATGGGATTTGTGGTGATCCTCCTACTGAACTAGGAAATGAATTTGATTATCTGATCATATCACAATCATAGATGTTTTTCAATCCATAACTGAATGTCGAAACAAGCTCCTGACTACACATATTATCTAAAATTGTTGCTATGAGATACTGAAAGGATGGACAAGATTGCTTCATTGATTCACATGACAGTTTTTGGCTTTCTATGTGTTTATTCTTCAACATCTTATCAAGAGTCTCCTTCAATATTTAGAATGAGTCAAAAACTAAAGGTACAGAGTTACACTTCAGTTTTTCAAATTCTTCTTCAGGCTCTGCATTTTCCCCTGAACTTTGAAAATCAAAGAAACTTGGAGATTGTAATCCTGGATCTGAAATGGCCTCTTTATCATCAATGACATCCTTCACTATTTCATCAAAGGATTTTTCTTCTTCACTATTTACAACTTGTTCAGAAATTTTTCTCAGTAATTTAAAGGAGGAGAAACATAAGGGTAAAGTCTATACACTTACTCCGAGACTTTCTGCTTTTTGATCCTTACTGTCATAATTTATATGTACAGATTGACTGTCCTATTTAAATTGCAACTGATCATGTTCCCCCCAACAATATGTTGTTGATTTCTTTGAAAAATCCATTGTGGTATAATCATCATCGTACCGATCAAGCTTGGGTAAATCATCCATGGATGAAATGCCATTGAACATGCATATCATATCAAGAGAATTTTCCTCCATCTTTTAATTTTTGAACTTCATCTTCGACTGTATTATGAATTGAATACATGAAACTATCATTATCCAAACCATGGTACCAAGGATGAGCTGCAACATGTTGGGGACAGTGACCTTTCTTTTTCTGAAATCAATGGAACATGATGTCTTTGAACATCAAGTTTTTCTCTTGTGCTAATCTTGTGCAACATTTCTTCCATGGTGCTAGCCAGAATGTCCAGTTTAGCTTCTGAAGATTTCAGTTGCTCCTTTTCTTTGTTCTTTACCTTTGACCTTTTGATCAGCAAGTTGGCCTCCACATCAACTGCAATGTTCTGCATTTCTTCGAGAGTTGCAGTGTTCCTTTCTCTTAATTGGAATGACATCTCAGGATCGAAGGCATCTAGGTAATGCAAGTGAGTTGATCCTGGGGGTGGCCTTATATCAATAGGAATTGCATGATATATATTATTGAACCTTGTTGAAAACTAACGTAGTGTCTCCCCTGGCTATCTTTTCAAATGGTCATATTCTTCTAGGATGAGAAAGACATTCCTCATTATCACCCATCGATCTAGGAAAATTTGTGTGAATTGATGGAATTTGCTAATGCTTACAGCCGGAAAAATCTTAAACCAATTTTTAGCTTTACCGTGCAATGATAGGGAAAACATTTTGATGTTGACATCATCATCTTCCACCTCAAAAAGATAAAGAAAATCCTCAAGACTTTGGACATGTTTTTCAGCAGTGGTCTTCACATTTTCCCCATCAAACCTGGGTAGATTATTGATGTAATTGACAGGGAGGTCATGGAGCATAGGAGGCAAAGATAGGGGCTTATATCTGTCTGGGACTTTTACTGGTATAGGAGGTGAAGAAAGGGGGCTACAATTGTCTGAATTTTTAACAAGGAAAGGAGATAAAGCAAGAGGCTTATGTCTCACTAGGATTTTTACAAGTATACATGGGATGTGCACAGGTGTATGAGTATGTACATGATCCACAACTCGGGTTTTAGTCTCTTGAGGCTCATCAATTTGCAGATGATCCATGTAAACTTCAACAATGCACTCTTGATTAGGTTTAGAATAAGATAGAACATAGTTACAGAAAAAACCAATGATTTCTTGAATACATGATCCTTCCAGATTGCTTGGTCATATTTCAGGTTCTTCCTCCAATGGAGTCTTTGAGTTGGCATTTTTATGGAGTTGATTTGGAGTCGCCAGGTGAAATATTTTAGCCTTCTTGTGTCTGGTCACTGTTCACCATCAGTGATCAGATCTGGAACTTGAAGTACACTACTGGAGAAAGTTCCCCATTATGGCCGCCATTATGTTATCATCCTGTAATTTCCCAGGCTAAGGAGGAAATCGGCAGGGGTAACCAAAAAACCACTTCAATTCAAGGATCTATCCCTCCAAGACTCGGAGAGGGATCTCTCTGTCATATTTAGATTTTTTTGAGTATGGGTCTTAGGCTAGCTATGCAAAATAGGATTTGTTTTTAGAGTTTTTGGTTGAGACCACAAAAAGGGCCATTGTGAAAAATGGAGTCAAGAGGTTAAGACGATATATGAATGAAAAACTAAGACAAAATGTGACCAGGTAGGATAATCATGTCAGTGGATCCTTTAAGCAAGTGTTTCCATTTTTCCTCTGGATCAAGGATCTAGGGATATCTTTCTTCCAAATAATACATTTGTGTTCAGACTTGAGATAAGACCTGAACTCAATGTCTTTAGTAATGGTTGTTTTAAACCATCTTTCACCAGTCCCAGGTATCTCTATTGTTGCTGCAACAATGGATTCATCAACCTGCATCTTAATTTTTCCCACTTTGGCCTTAGCTCCATCAAAGGTTAAGGCAAATGCCTCAGCCACTCCTTGGTGAAAACCTTGTAGTTTTTCAAAGTACCTGTAGCATCCAACATTTCTGAACATCTGGCAAATCTTAGGGTGAGATTCCAGATATGATATATCATTAAGCTCTTTCCTGAGCAATTCTCCTCCTGCAGACATCTGCAAAAAACCTATTAATGCCTTGAAGAAACTGAAATCTGGGTTGATGGAAGGGAGACCAGTGCTAGGAAAAAGGAGAAAGGAAAGACGTATGAGGGAAATTCGTGAAACAAACAATTGTCTTGGATGGCAAACCTTTAAAAATGTCGAAAATGAATAGCTTAGATGATAATGTTTTTTTTTAAACACCAACTCATACAGTGATGGTTTCTCTCACGAGGAGATCATGGTAATGACTATTGATGATGGAAGGGTTTCGAATAGACATCTTAGCATTTCAAATCTTCATCAAATAATGAATACAAACCAAATAAATGATTGAGACCAAGAAAATCGTATCTAGAGATGATTTCAGTAGAAATTAAGATCATCATGACATGTGTACTGATGGTAGTTTGAGAGTCTGATGGGACAGTCTAACCATTATCAGACTATGTGCTTTCGGAAGCTAAGAAGACCTCACGCCTACCTTTTTAGCTAACGAAAGTGAGAACTTTTGACAGCTTATAACACATTGAAAACCAACCCTTAGTTGTCGAAATCTAACCTTTGACACTTTTTCATTCAAGAGCTCAAAACATCATTTTCCAACTTTGGATATACCTGGACACCTTTTTGAAACATAAGATACACCACTGGACCATTTACTCTGATTTTATTAACATGAAGACACTCTCAAAATGATTCAGAGAAAATTTCCAAATAGATAAATGGAGACCATATGACTATATCATAGGAACCTAATAGATATGATATCAGATACATCCTTTGGGGTAGGCCATTCCATAATAGATCTGATCTTGTGAGGGTCTATTGCGACTCCTTTAGAAATAACATGGCCTAAGTAATGGACTTGCTTCTGGAAAAATTCACACTTGCTAAACTTAGAGTAGAGCTTATGCTCTCTTAGTACTTGAAGTACAAGTCTAATATGTTCTTCATGCTCTTCTCTATTCTTGAGGTAGATTAAGATATCATCAATGAAAACCAATACAAATCTGTCTAGCAATTTGCTGAGTACATTGTTCATCAAGCACATAAATGTGGTGGGGGCATTGGTTAGTCCAAATGGCACCACCACAAATTCATAGTGACCATACCTTGTCCTCAAGGCCATTTTGTGGATGTCTTCATCCTTTATTCGGTCTTGATGGTATCTAGACCTCAAGTCAATCTTAGAGAAAATGGAAGCACTCCCTAATTGGTCGAACAAGTCATCGATTCTTGGTAAGAGGTACTTGTTCTTTATTGTTGTCTTATTGAGTTTTCTATAATCTATGCACAGTCGGAGCGTGCCATATTTCATTTTCACAAACAAGGTTGGTGCTCCCCATGGAGATACACTAGGTCGGATGTAACCTTTGTCCATCATTTATTTTAGTTGTAGCTTGAGATCAACTAACATGGGTGTACTCATCCTATAGGGTTTCCTAGATACTGGCACTGCTCCTAGTGCAAGTCCTATCGAGAAGTCAATGTCTCTTCTCGGAGGTAGACCCGGTACCTCTTCTAGAAACACGTTTATATACTCTCTTAATATGGGTTGTTCCTATAGGATCGGTTTTTCATCCTCAATGGATTATAATACTTGTATTTCATATAGAGGACACCCCCTTATGCAATACTTTTTCATTTGAAGGGATGATATTTGTCTCATTGAGACAAGATTCTGAATCCCTTTGAGGGTCATATTTCTCCCTCCTTCATTTACACATTCTAAAGTATTATGGTAACAGTCCAACTTAGTTTTATAAGCATCCAACCAATCCATACCAATCAATAAGTCATAAGATCCTAGGTGTTATAACCCTAAATTGCACCATCCATTGCTTACCTGGCATCAAGCCAACTCATTGCCCTTCATTGCTAAAGCCATGCTGAACAGACTCTTCAAAAAACCTCCTAAATTAATTAACTCGCGCCCTAACCTATCACTGGGCGCGTTGGAACGCTGGCAGGCCTTATACTGCACGCGTTGGAACGCTGGCTGGCCCACTACAGCCCGCGTTTACGTAACAAAGCAAAAAATCAGGAAAGTTTCTGACGGAACGAAAAGCTTTGGGTCAGTTAACTGGAACTCCCAGCCATGCATGGCCGAGAGTTCGTGTAAAACCCTAGCTCCTTCTAGCCTATAAAAGAAGGGGTAGGGGTACTATTCAAAGGAGGAAAATCATAGCAAAGAAACTCTGCCCAATTGCCGAATCCGTTTTGTCCCAACCCTTTAGCCTTTCCTCAAGCTTTAGGAGAATT